>CM070819.1:19109126-19389126 GCA_036326025.1 Chrosomus eos | reverse complement strand
GTGTGGTAAAGTTGTAAATATAAACTCTAGCCAGATTCGTATGCTCGTCCCTGGGCAGTGAAAAAAAAGTTCGCTTTTGATTCGCACTTCAGAACTCGTCGACATGTTGTTTTCACTGTTTTCTGGCGCGCGCAATGAGTGGGCGTATCTTATTCAAATAACTTGTCTAAGTGACGTCGTAAAGCTAGAGAAAAAGCATCATTCGTCTATCGATTCATATCAGCGACTCAGAGTCGACTCTTACTTTTGAGAGACAATAACTTTGTATACAGTGAACTTTTATATTTAAAACTTTGCAGGATGTTTTCGTTCACTTAGATCTATGTTACACACTACATGAAAGGTAATTTTCAAAAATCCATGATAGGTACCCTTTAAATATGAAAGTTCACCATATACAAAGTTATTGTCTCTCAAAAGTAAGAGTCGACTCTGAGTCGCTGATATGAATCGATAGACGAACAATTCTTTTTCTCTATCTAGATGACGTCAACTTGACAAGTTATTTGAATAAGATACGCCCACTTATTGCGCTCGTAGACGCCAGGGAAAACTTGAAAACATCATGGCGACGAGACGCTGTGTTCTGAAGTGCGACGCAAAAGCAAACTTTTTTCATCTGCCCATGGAGGAGCATTTGAAGACTAAATGGCTACAGCTCATATATACAACTATACCACAGAAGTATAGCCGAAACTTGTGCTTTGTTCGCGTCATTTTGAAGATGATTGCTTTACAAACATAAATGCTATCAAATATGGATTCGCGAGCCGGTTGATACTGAAGGAAGGTTCAGTACCAAGTTTATTTGGATCAGCTTCCTCCTCCGAATCAAAACCTGTAAGTATTATTAGTAATTGTTGCTTTTATGTGTTTTGTAGCATGCTCAATAAGTATGTGTCAGTGTTGTAACAGTAAGTTACGCTCACCGCAGCTTCTATGTTTTCAATGTAAATTTTTTTTAAATATGTGAAATGTTTGTCGTTGTTATTGGAGTTGTCATAAAGAATAGAGCGTAGTACTGCAGTGCTTTATCAACATGTTTATGCGTTGGGCTAGCGCAAACAATAACTGACTGGGTCATCTGACCAATCACCGCAGATTAGCATCACGCAAAGGAGGGGTTTGGAAAAATCAGTCGTTGAACTAATCATTTGGGAGTCGGTGAGCAAATCAGGTAAAAATAAATGCATATTATAAGACAGCAAAAGTGTTTTTTTTTGTCATTGCATGCATGCTGGTGTGTGGTCAGCGCACTGGCGCCGTTGTACTGTGGCTGCCGTCGCATCATCCAAGTGGATGCTGCACACTGGTGCTGGTTGAGGAGAGAACCCCTGATATGATTGTAAATCGCTTTGGGTGTACAGAATTACTTTGAAAGCGCTATATAAATGCCTCATTTCATGTAAAACTGTTGTTGGGGACTCCCAGAACAATATTAGGAACATTTTAAATGCTATAATAGGTGCCCTTTAAATCAATATATTTTCTTATCTGAATGAGTAGTCAAGATGATTTTCACATAGTTTTAGAGCAAATATACTATGTGATACAGTTTTCAAAAGTATATTGAAGAAATAATCAGTATGGATTTCATGACCTTATTTCAGTGACATTTTTTTTTTTTTACAAACCACGCATAAAAGTCCTTATCTCAAAACTACAAACTTTTACATACATGCTGCCAGCCACAGGAGCATGAAAGGCTGCTATGGCCACCTCGTATACTTTGAGCATGGAGGGGGTTCGCCCCGTGTCCATCAGCTCTTGCAGAAAGGAAAATACTGATGGTACATCACACGAATAGGGGTCGAGATCCCGAGCTGTACACCAGCTGGTGAACACTGACAATTTAAGGGCGTAGAGGAGTCAGGTTGATGGAGTTCTAGTCTCTGTGATAGTGCTTAAGACTTTTTCGGGGAGGTTCCGGGTACCCGTTGAGGGGCCAAACATGAAGGGCCCACAATTCGGGACGAGGGTGCCAGATTGTTCTGTTCGCCTGCATGAGGAGGTCCTTCCTCAGTGGTATAGGCCATGGGGCTGTCTCTAGCAGCCGCACCAACATGGGGAACCATTTCTGGGTCTTCCAGAGAAGGGCTAGCAGTAGGACCACACACTTGTGTTCCCTGATCCGTTCGATCACCTGAGGGAGCATCGAGACTGGAGGGAATGTGTAAAGGGGGAGACTGGGCCATTCGTGGGCCAGCGCATCCTTGTTCTTCAAGAAAAATGTTGGGCAGTGAGAGTTGTCTTTTGAGGCGAAGAGATCTACCTCTGCCCTGCCAAAGACACTCCAGATCAGTTGAACCGTCTGAGGGTGGAGAGACCATTCCTCTGGGGGAACATTGTCTAGTGACAGCATATCTGCAAACTATGCCTGGCACATGCGCCGCTCTCGGCGAGCGCAGTTTGGCGTGAGCCCATAAAAGCAGGTGTTTGGCCATGGTGTATAGGTTGTAGGACCTAGTACCGCCCTGGCGATTTATATAGGACACCACTGACATGTTGTCTGTCCGAACCAAGACGTGGTGACCCACCAAGTCTGGGAGGAAGGTTTTCAGGGCTAGAAAGGCTGCTCTCATTTTGACCAGAGGCCGGAGGCAGGCCGACCATCGCACAGAGCTCCCCAACCGAGGTTGGAGGAGTCTTTTGAAACCACTTTTATCCTTGAGACCACACCCCTGCTCACACCAGACTGGTACCAGCCGGTGACTTTCCAAGGGGCCAGGGCTCTGATACAGCCGTGACTCACCTTGATACATAAGTGGCCTTGTCGTCACGCACGAACTGGGACTCGGGGTTCTATTACGAGAGGTTCTCTCGTATTGCATAAGTTGCTTACGCTACAGGTAAAGTAATCTTTTCTCGAGATATGAAGCCAAAAAATTATCCTTAATCTTCTATTTATTATCAACGCATTGCAGCAGCTAGCAGACCTAGAGCAGGCTATCTAGCGTGCTCATTGGCTGCCCTGCGGCTACTGCAGCAGCCTACCACTGAGCCTCGCGTGACATCGCACCCACTACACGTCACAGCCCGCCAGAATGGGTGTGGCTTAGCGTGTAAAAGAACGGCTCGGAGGCTGCTTCCCTGATTTTCATCTCTTCAGAGAAGCTCTACGCATCACTGGATCCTGAGAGAAGCCACCGCCGTTGAAACCAGCGACCAGCAAGCAGAGGAAAGCATCTGAAGAAGCCGAATTCCGAAGTTCAATGCCGAAGCTGACACTCCGCCCTCTGCTGGACCGCGCAAGAAGAAGCACTGTTCACAGAGACCGCGAGAGCCTGATGTGGCATTTAAGCGCTCGACGGAGCCTCTCCCTCGAGCTTCTCTCTCTCTTTCTCCGCCCCCCCTCCTGGACGCGCAGCTGCCGGCTCCGGCCCTCACTGTCTTTGCTTCAGGGGATGAGGCGGAAGGAGATGCTGCAGGTGACAGCTGCTCTATCCTGGCCTTTTCTGCCGGAGCACCATTCTCCATTCTCTGCGGGACTCCACTCCCATGTCTCCACGCTTTCCCAAGTGGACGGCGCCGCTGAGAAGGGGACGAGAAAGGCCCGGATCCAGCTGCCATCACGGATTTAAGGAGGGACGCTCCAGCTCAGCTGCAGGCCACTCACGTGATCAGCCTCCTGCGCGAAGCGCTACCCAGCGTCCAGCTCAGCCTCCGTCCTCGCAGCGACGCCAGGGCGGCCGCCCTAGATCGCGCTAATCCAGCCATCACAGGCCGCCTCCCCCGTGGGGACCTCGGCCTAAGATCACGCTGAAACCCGAGCACGCAAAGTCCTCCTAGCGACAGCAAGGAGGAAAAGACGGTTGAGTCCCGCCGCGGCCGGACCACCGTTGAAATATCTCACCCTGTTGGTCCCCTTATAATTTTCTTCTTTTTTACTTCCAAAAATGGCACATTTAACAGTATTTTACTGTAAAAGTACATAAGGGAACTTACTGTCAACCAATTAACAGGTTTTTACTGTAGCAGGTTTTTAAGGTTAGAATTGCAACTCGTGTCATGTGTAGCCTGGTCAACGGATTCACATATTGATCAATACTATAAAATATACAATTATGTGATAATAATTATAGTAGGCCTAATTGTAATTGAAAAAATATTTTTGTTGTTCTGCTATAAAAAAAATATATAAAAAATTATGTTTGTAGGAAGTGCACTGTTCATTTTTTTAATAATTTCCCTTTTTATGCACTAGATGAGGTCGCGGAGCTCCAATTTTTTTAAACCTGCTGTCCCTACCTTCCGATACTGCATTACGTTAAAAGCTTCAAAAGTCATCAATCACGTGGTATTATCATTTCGATACAAGCATCGGTACAGTGCCGGCCCGAGCCTTGTGGGGGCCCTAAGCAGAATTTGATTTGGGGGCCCCCTTCCACTACGCGAAGTCCCCTGTGCTTGATGATTATTGACACAAATGTCACGCAATTATGACACATTATAAATTAATACAGTGAGGTTATGTAGGCTATTAATACAAAATAAATACTTAATAAAAAATAGATGGCTACTTAAATAAAAAAGTTTTAAAGGGGTCATATAATGCCATTTTTGTACAAGTTAATATGAATCTTTAGGGTCTAAATGAAAAGTTTGTAATATACGTTTATTAAAAATTCTCATTAGTTTTTTAAGAAAACACTCATTTTACCTGCTCAAAAACAGCTCTGTGTTCAGCACTCCGTTTAAGTGCATATGCCTTTAAATGATAATGAGCTTCGCTGACTCCGCCCCTCTGTTCTGTGGGCGCTGTAACACAACGCACGTGGAGTGTTAACTTGACAACAGTTGAGGGTTTATTATGGCAGCGGGATTCTCTCTGAGGACACATCTGTGCAACCGTATCAGTTTGAACCCGGAGTCGGACCCGAAACAAGATGACGGCCCCGAAGAAGTTCGACAATTGACCCTTCGCGTGGAGCTTGATTGACAGGTGTTCTAACCAATCATACTTCGCCATCCGCCATTTTGTCAGAAAAAGCAGCCAGTAGAGTTAGGAGGATTTTAACTTGGTAAAATGAATATACTGACGCCTTTACGCGGTTAAAACAACATTACTTCTTATGTTCGTTCATGTTTATTTGATGCTATAAATAAACTAGAAGGAAGAGATGATCGGATCACGAGCAGCTTTAACGGATGCTCTACAGCGATCTGTCACGGCACATTAAAGAGCCCCAAAACGGTATTTATTGTTTAAATTTCTTTCAAAAAATGACCACATTTGAAAGCTGAGACTTTGTTTAATATGTTTAATATCAAAAGTAACCGAAAAGTAACCTGGTCTGTCCTGTCTGTCCGCGTGTTGTCAGTCTCCTCTCTGGTCCGCGATGTATTTTTCACTGCGTGAGAACATGGTGAGAACATGAGAGCGGCGTAGCTTGTCGGAACATAGCGACAGTAACTAAGGAGGGCGGGTCTTTGCGAAGGGTCAATTAAGGCTCGAACAGGACGTTTCTGTTGGTTAACAATGTCACTTTGATCTATTTTTGTATGTACTGGCAGGGTAACGTTAGAGTTGTGAGATACAAACGCTATGTGTTTAACGTTACTAATGTAAGTTATAGGTTAGTTCGTTGACAGATTTATGTTGAAAAAACTTTTTTTTTTTTGTTGTTGTAAATGTAGGCTTGTCAGTGATGCGTGACGTTATCTCAGTGTTAGGTACAACTATCGTGACTGAAACTGAAATGAGGTCATGTCAGTAAGGATTCTAGCAGTAGTTGAAGGATACCTAAGAATTTGCTGTATGTTTATGTTTAGTGCAGTACGAAAATATTTTATGTTTTAAGAAAACTTTTAAGTACATCTATAGTTTTGTAACTGCATTGATATTCCTGTTAATATTCCTGTTACGTTAACTGTAACTGCGTAACTTACACAGTTTTTAATAACACAACACCTCTAACGCGTTTTTCATTATAAATGTGGGATTATGCATTGTATTGAGAACGTCGTAACGTTAGCAGCTACATAGAACACATGCCGTAATGCACCCTTAGTCTAAACATTAGCCACAATCATCGTGAAGCGTGCAAGGGATTTGCAAAGATTCATATAAAGGTTAATAAATAAAACGTTACACTCACTTCTTCTGGAGGTCCAGCAGAAACACGAATAGTTGGTACCGATTCCTTTTTCAGTAGCAGCTTCTTAGCTAAACCTGATTTATATTGACCCTCGCCTCGTTTAAAAAGCAGTCTGGTGAGAAATGATTTGCGCAAACATGAGCGCATTGACGTTGCTCGTCGTGAATATTTCCTTCATAAACAAAACTCAGCCACTGTGTCTTCAGCGGTTCGGATTTAGGAACATTAAAATGACTGCTGTGTTCCTTATTACACCCAAGAACAGAACACCACAATCGCTTAGACGGCCGCCATTCTGCTCCAGTGTAAACAATGACGAACTATGATTGACATCTCACTCACGAGCGAGGGCGGGTCTGTGTTGAAACGCTGCTGTCAATCAACAGTCGTGGGAGGGGCGTGCGAGCTTGTGACGTCACAGGCTCGAACGGCTTGATTTGAGGCAGGGGAAAACATATAAGGAGATTAAAACAAAACCACTGGATGGATTTTTATCATTATATGATGGCTGTGTACAGACACTGCCAACACACATTTCAGTACAATCAACTTGTAAAAGTGCAAGTACCATTATATGACCCCTTTAACTTTTACTTTAGGCATACTCTTTTACTAACTCTTTGAAACTTCTTAAAACAAACTGTCTCAAAACATATCAAATAAATTATTTGCTAAAATAATGACAAAACTGAGAAATCAGAAACAAAATAAGAACAAGGGTTCAACAATGACAAGTATTGTTGAAAACTAAAAATATTATTATTTCTCAACTGTCTCAATACAGTGTAACTGTCCTTAAAATCTTTTTTATTATTATTGTAACAGACTTTGTTGGATTGTAGTACATGACAGAATCCAACAAAGTCTGTTACTAATACCGGTAATGATGTACTGGCGCTCGTTGTATGTGTGCATGCAATGTATTTTTCCCCTCGGGGCTTGCCGTAGATAGGAATGGGTCGCGCTCGCGCGCACTTGGTACTGGAGTGTCGCAGGTTTTTGGAGTTAGTGATCTGATGTGTGGTATAATAAAGTGGAGAAGAGTTCAAACTGCTATGTTTATTATTTATTCAAACTGCTACCCTTACACCTAGAAGGTTAAGTTCCCCTGCGGCTGTTTTCCCCAACTTAAACCGACACGTTAATATGCGCAGTTGCGCACGAATTGTCTATGCACGCACGAGGTGTCTAGATTATGCGGATGACTTAAACGCTGAGACACAGCAGCAGGTGTAGCCAGGCAGATATATTGATCATGAAATCAGAATTTTCTTGTCTTGAATTATTCATTCATTCAGTCATATTCATTCATTTATTTATGTCACTTGTTTAAGTCATCTAAAAATACATATATATATATATATATATATATATATATATATATATATATATATATATATATATATATATATATATATATATATATTATATATATATATATATATTTTAAACTCGATTGGGGGGCCCCCTGGTGGCCATGCGCTTATGCCTCGGGCCGGCCCTGCATCGGTACACAGCCATATCACCCTGTAGCCCAAGACTGGTTGCCAGTGTTGGGTATAGTTACTTTGGAAAGTAGTTAATTAGGTTACAACGTTACCATCAATTAAAAGTAATCAGTTATGTTACAGCGTTATCTATTCATAAAAGTAACGCGTTAGAGTACTCATTTTACCGTTATGTTCTTTTCCTTTTCGTTGACAAATTGAAAATAATGTGCGTACTTCCATACTGCAAACGCTGTCCTCTCTGCCATCTTGCCGGGAGTTCGAAAACACACACACACACACACACACACACACACACACACACACACACACACACACACACACACACACACACACACACACACACACACACACACACACACACACACACACACACACACACCACACAGGGGGGAGAGCAGGGCACAGACGTATCACAGCCATTGACTTTATGATTACAGCACTTCGGCTCCGCTGATACATCTGCAGGTGGCACAGTAGACCTAGGCATACTACTGTCGGACAAAAAACAGGCTGCAGTCGGGATTTTCCTTTCCTTAAAATAACGGATTACTTTTTTAAAAAAATAATGAAGTTACTGATTACTTAACGCACAAAACTAATGCATTAATCACTAACGCACTAAACGTATAAATACTTTATAACGCGGTACCCACAACACTGCTGGTTGCCCACTGAAGCTAAGCAGGGCTGAGCCTGGTTAGTAACTGGATGGGAGACCTCCTGAGAAAACCAGGTTGCTGCTGGAAGAGGTGTTAGTGAGGCCAGCAGGGGGCACTCACCCTGTGGTCTGTGTGCGTCCTAACACCCCAGTATAGTGACGGGGACAAAGCACCGTCCTTCGAATGAGACGTTAAAGGGGGGGGTGAAATGCTGTTTCATGCATAGTGAGTTTTTTACACTGTTAAAGAGTTGGATTCCCATGCTAAACATGGACAAAGTTTCAAAAATGAAGTTGTAAGTTTGATGAAGTAATTCTGTTCCAAAAATACTCCTTCCGGTTTGTCACAAGTTTCGGAAAGTTTTTTTCGAATACGGAACTGTGTGACGTCAGAATGGCCGGAATTTCCTTATACGGGTCTTATGGGCACTTCTCCCGGAAGGGCGCGCGCAGCTGTAGCCTAGTGCGTGGGAGAGTACGCCTATGCCCGTCAGAGCGCTGGGCTCGGCTGCGCTGCAATCAAAAAAATGGCACCAAAAAAGTTTTTGGTTGCCAGGGCAAGACAACACTGCACAAATTTCCAAAGAACCCAGCGTTAAGGGACCTGTGGATGGATTTTGTTTTTCCAGAGCAGCAACGGAGTTGTGCAAGTGTTCTTGTTTGTTCCCTTCATTTCGATGGTTATAGTTATAGGCCCAGTTCGACGCCGGATTTGCAGATCGCTTAATACTTAAAGATGGATCAGTCCCAACGATAAAGGTTCACGGCCGTGCGTTGGAACCGCAGGCGGTGAGTAAAACTGCTTCAAATGTCTGTGTGTTGTTAACTATCGGCGTGTAAGCGAAGCACAGCAAGTAAACAACATGATCACGTACAGTTAATGTATCTATGGAGCATGCGGTGTATGGTGTGTGTGTGTGTGTGTGTGTGTGTGTGTGTGTGTGTGTGTGTGTGTGTGTGTGTGTGTGTGTGTGTGTGTTTGTGTGTTTAAATACATTTGTTTAGCTGGCCACTGTAGGTGTCAGTTTGTTTATTGTAAAAATAAATCATGTCCTCATAAACCAGAGGTCTTCACTCCTGCTCCTGGAGAGCCACTGTCCTGCAGAGTTTAGTTCCAACCTGCTTCACCACACCTGCCTTTGAATACTCAAGCGATTCTGAAGTGCTTAATGAGCTGATTCAGGTGTGTTTGATTAGGTTTGGAACTAAACTTTGCAGGACAGTGGCTCTCCAGGAGCAGGAGTGAAGACCTCTGTCATAAACCACAAGTCTGTTTGTTTACAACACACGCAAAAGCTTCGCGCGCTCCCGCCCACACGGCACGCCTCCACCCGCTCGGGTTTTTCCGGAAAGTATCGGTACAGCCTATCTTTCTTTTATAAATATAATAAAACTAAAGACTTTTTGGAGATATGAAGGATGCAATACTACTGTATAGGTACTCAAGATTAACATGAGATTGAGTGAAACTGAGTGTTTCACCCCCCCTTTAAACCGAGGTCCTTGACTCTCTGTGATCATAAAAAAATCCCAAGATGTCCTTCGATAAAGAGTAGGGGTGTAACCTAGCCTGGTTCAACCAGACTCTCGTACATTTCATTTGTACAGAGAGTCTGGGCTCGCTCCATTGAGAAACGTTTACTTCCTTGTAGGCGGGTTCTCTGTTCAAGTTCAAAACTATTGGATCTGCCCAGAGTCACTCAGGATCTGTCATAGCCAATCGCTAACGTGTGGTCCTGACGTATGTCATGCGCCGAAACCGGTCGGAAACAAGTCCGAATGATCAGAGGATTATGTTTACAATAGGATGTCTGTCAACGAGAGCTGCAGGTTTTGTTCATCTAGGAACAATTATTAATTCGAAATGTATATTTGACACTAAGGACAGTGATGTATTCATTCAACGGTCGAAGCTGGGTCTAATCATTAAAAATACACCGCTGCGGTCGCTTCGGATCTGCCGCAAATGCTGTACAGTGAATGATCTGTCTCTATCTGCAGATGTGTAATAAACAACCATTTTTCATATTATGTCTTATTGTTTCTTAATTACCTTAATTAATTATGGTCTTCAAAGTATGTGTTTGTACATTTTTATTAAAAACAAATACAACAGATTTTTATGATTTACAACATGTAAAACTGACACACCAACCATGGTCCTGCACGAGTACACAAAGGGGCTCAAAGTGTTCTATTTAGCTCAAATTCTGAACAGTAAATTTAGTGATTCTTGTGATACTGACATCCTGAGTGCATCTTCAACAACAGTTTAGCAGCCAGGACTCGGGGCTTCCGAACACCAGGCTAAATCGTCCGTCCAAAATGTCACGGTCATCGTGCACGCCGAGCTGCCCAGCACGAACTCCTAACTTTTCTGCCTCCTTCACTTGGTCCTCCATTAGTGCAACAAGAGGGGAGACGACAACAACTATCGGCTTTGCATCCCTATCGTTCGCCTTAGCTACCTCATTCACCACTAGCGGAGTGAGCTGGAAAATCAAACTTTTCCCGAATCCCGTGGGGAGGAGGGCCACAACATCATGGCCAGCAGCAAAACTTAGCAAACATTGTTCTTGCTCCGGCTTTAAATTCTGCATATTCGGCAGTTTTCCAACAACAGACCGAATAGCTTTTCTCACGTCTTTCTCCGCTGCCATTACTGAACTCAAACTGACGCGCGCGATACATCAACGTCATCGTTCTCAGCCACTCCCTCTATTCGCTGATTGGTCCTACAAAAAATTGATTTCTGGAAACCAAAGTCTACGGCACGATCCCAGACGGAGTACTGAAGGAAAATGAAATTGAGCGGAAGTGCGTAGGAGGGCGGAGCCAGGCTAGGTGTAACCCTGGTATCCTGGCCAAATTTGCCCCTTGGCCTCTGTCCATCATGGCCTCCTAATCTCCCCATATACTGATTGGCTTCATCACTGTCTCCTCTCCACCAGTAAGCTGGTATGGCTGCCATCACATCATCCAGGTGGATGCTGCACACTGGTGGTGGTTGAGGAGATTCCCCCTTCCATGTAAAGCACTTTGAGGTACCAGAAAAAGCGCTACATAAATGTAACAAATTATTATTAATTACAGTGTGTTATACAATAGTGCTTTGAAAACCACACCAGCCATAACAAAACATTTGGTCATAACGTCATGGACTTACCTGCAGTGTGTGTTTTTTCAGTTTGGCCTCAATGAGCTAAGGCAAGCCTGCCCAATGATGTTCCTCGAGGGACATTTGCAGCATTTGTGGAGTGTGTGCTGGTGACTGGCACCACTCCAGACCCAGAGCCCAGCCAGCCATCCACACTACAGATATGCTGTATACCGCCCGAGCCCAATGCAGTCCCCTTGCCCGCCACAGAGTCTGAGCCCAAGCTGTAAGCCATTTTCTTCCCGGAGCTTGAGCCCCACAGAGAGTATGACCGCCCATAGTCCCGTTGATAAGGGTTGATAATGTCTGGCCTCTGTATTATGTATCCACTTCTCCCATTTCTGCCACCGTCCGCAAAGGCTTGGTTTTTAAAAATCACATTTTAAATTGCAAATTGCAGTTCTCTTACGAGAGGTTCTCTCGTATTGCGTAAGCTAGCTTACGCTACGGAAAGATTCATCTTTTCTGAGGAATCACGGAGAACTGCTAAGCCTACGAGGAGACACGGATGAACCCGCGACCAATGAGAGTCTGACCTGCTCTCACTACGTCAGAGCCCGCCGAAACGGGTGTGGACGAGGGTATAAAATTGACGTCATAGGCTGTAAACTCTGATTTTTCATTCTTCAGCGAGGCTACACGCATCTGCTGATCCTGAGAGAAGCCGCCGTCGTCGAAAGGGCATCTCTAGCGAGCATCTGGGAGACTGAGGAAGCCGGCCGTCTTCGCCACCTTCAGCCGTCCTGCGAGCTAGCGCCATCCGACGGAGTTGTATCCTTTTTTACAAAAAAAAGCTTCCTATTATTGTATCTATAAGAGCGAGCGTCTTTTTCAAGATGTCTCGGAACCTTTCCTGCGGTTCTTGCCGCTCTCCCCTCGAGACTGGAGACTGCCACGTCATCTGCGCCCTCTGCCTCGGACTGGAGCACGCCGAGATCGCCCTCGCCGAGGGTGGCTGCGATCTCTGTGAAACCATGCCTTTGTTGACCCTGCGGGCTCGACTTCAGGCCACAAAAGCTGCTTCCAGGCCGCCTCTGACTTCGCCGCGGAAGAAGAAACGCCGCTCTCAGAGGCCGCCGGAACCCCATCCAGAAGCGTCCATTCCGCCGGAACCTGTCGCTTCCCGCTCTCCTTCTCCGCCGCTTCCGGACATACAGTTGCCGCCGAGTGGCCGCTCTGTAGTCTCCGATGACGCCGCGGACATCAAGGACCCTTGTTCGCTTCTCGCTTCAGACAGTGAGGATTGGTCCGGTTCTCACGCCTCCTCGGCCCGAGAATCCACCAGGACCCGCGCTGGAAACGAGGAAGAATTAATGCGCCTCCTCTCACAGGCCGTCGAACGCCTCGGCCTCGATTGGTCTCCTCCCCCCGAGCAGACCATCAACCGCATGGACGGCAGCTACTTCCGCCAGCGCTCGACTCCCACTGCTAAACGGGCAGCGCCCTTCCTGCCGGAACTGCACGCAGAACTCTCTAAGTCCTGGAACGCCCCGCTCTCTGCCAGAACTCGCTCTGACTCTTCCACCCCGCTCCGCGTTGTGGACGGAGCCGCAGAGAAGGGCTATCTCTCCATTCCCCCTGTAGAGGACCTGGTCGCTGCACATCTATGCCCGCCCTCCGCGAGATGGCGCTCATCACCTGTGCTTCCTTCTAAAGCCTGCAGAGCGACTTCAAGCTTTCATTCTCCATTCCATGTCCGTCCTTCAGATCTTACAGGGTGACTTACTGCGTGAATGGGACGAGGGCGGAAAAAATCCCCCTTCGGTCGCGGATTTGAGGAGCGCCACGGACCTTGCCCTTCGCGCCACAAAATCCGCTGCTCTGGCCCTGGGGAAATGCATGGCTGCCATCTGTGTGTCTGAGAGACATCTGTGGCTCACACTCGCTGACATGGGAGATTCTGAGCGCGCCGCCTTTCTCAACGCCCTGCTCTCTCCAGCCGGCCTCTTCGGATCTGCTGTCACGGGTATCGTCGACCGTTTTTCCGAAGTACAGAAAGCTTCCCAGGCCATGAATCTCTTTCTGCCTTGTCACGCTAGCTCCTCTGCAGGCCGCCCACGTGATCAGCCTCCTGCACGAGCCCCACCCCAGCGCCCAGCTCAGCACAGTCAGACTGCTCAGCGACGCCAGGGCGGCCGCCCGCGTTCCCGCTCTGACAGCCGCCACAGACCGCCGCCTCCTCGGGGGCCTCGGCCTAGGATCGCGCTGAAAGCCGATCAAGCTAAGTCTGCCTAGCACAGCTGAGAAAAAGACGGCGCTCTCCCGCCGCGGCCGGACCGCCGTCAAAGTTTCGCCCTCTGTTAGTCCCCGCTCACGCGGCTACTACAGCAGTGTATTCCGCCATCACCAAGCCGGTCTCCTTTCCCGCTTGCATGAGCACAAACGCCGTTTTCACGGCGACCCAGAGAAATCTCAAAAAGAGCATAAAAGCCTCTTGTGTACAAAATGTGCCCACAACACTGTGTTCACTCATACACAAAAGCACTTCAGTTCCCCTGTCTCACACAGAGTCCACTCTCATAAAGCGGTTCACAGGCCATTCTTACGTTTCGCCTTCGAAGGCCAGGTTTATCAATACACCGTCCTTCCGTTCGGCCTATCCCTAGCACCTCGTACATTCACGAAGTGCATGGATGCGGCGCTCGCCCCCCTGCGGAGTCATTTGAACTATTGGACGACTGGCTGATTTTGGCACAATCTCAGAGAGAGCTACTGTCTCATCGTACGTTCTCCTCGACAATCTGAAAGCTTTGGGCCTCTCTGTCAACTGGACAAAGAGCGCACTACAACCCAGTCAGACTATCTCCTTCTTGGGTATAGAGCTAGACTCGGTCACGATGTCGGCTTGTTTGTCAGCACAGCGCGTCTCACCGCATCTTTTCAGATGAACAAACTCACGCCTCTGAAAACTTTTCAGAGAGCGCTGGGTTACATGGCCTCAGCCTCCGCGGTACTCCAGCTGGGGTTACTGCGCATGCGCCCGCTTCAGTTTTGATGGAAGAGCCGTGTGTCTCACCGGGCGTGGAACACGGGTCGCCAGCTGATAAAGGTAACGCAGACCTGTATCACAGCTCTGCAGCCATGGTCTGTGGCAGAATGGTTTCAGCGGGGCGTTTCCATGGGGACCTTTTCTCGCCGAAAAGTCATCTCGACAGACGCTTCCAACACGGGTTGGGGTGCAGTCTGCGAGGGCTCACCGGCCTTTGGCCCATGGTCAGCTCAAGAGAGCCTCCTACACATAAACTGTTTGGAGATGTTGGCGGTCGAGAACGCGCTCGCACGCTTCCTCCCGCTCATCCACGGCCACCACGTGCTGATCCGTTCGGACAACATAGCCGTGGTCTCCTATCTAAACCGTCAGGGCGGAGTCAGATCCAGGAATATCTTCCGGCTGACAGAACGCATCTTAGTTTGGTCTCAGTGTCACCTGCTCTCGCTCAGAGCGACGCACGTGCCGGGCCATCTGAACGACGGTCCAGACAGTCTGTCCAGGAACCCCATTCCCCCCGGGGAATGGTCCCTGCACTATCTTACAGTCCAAAAACTGTGGCGAATATTCGGCAGAGCAGAGGTGGACCTCTTCGCCTCAGCGGAGAACACCCACTGCCCAATATTTTTTTCAAAGAGCGAGGACGCGCTAGCCCAGGCCTGGCCCAGCCACCCGATTTATGCCTTCCCTTCGGTCTCTCTGCTACCACAGGTGCTTTAGAGAATCAGAGAAACACACCACTCGGTGCTCCTCATAGCCCCGCGCTGGGAGGGTCAGACTTGGTTTCCTGAGCTCACTCAGCTGTCACAGACAGCCCCGTGGCCCATTCCAGTCAGAGCAGATCTCCTCTCCCAAGCTCGTGGCACGATCTGGCATCCCCACCCAGAGCGATGGGCGCTACACGCCTGGGTGATCAACTACCCGTTGCTTTGCCAGAGGGAGTGTTAAACACGTTCATGCAGGCTAGAGCGGCTTCTACTAGAAGGCTCTATGCGTCTAAATGGTCTGTGTTCTCAAAATGGTGCACCGACAGAAATTTGGACCCACGGTCAGGCGAGGTTCCTCCCTTGCTGAATTATCTCCAAGAGATGTTGGACAAGGGCAGGTCCCCGTCCACTCTTAAGGTGTATGTGGCAGCCGTTGCAGCTTTCGCTGAACCCCGGCGCGGCCAGTCACTGGACAAAGAGGGTTTGGTCGTCCGCTTCCTCAGGGGAGCTAGAAGGATGAACCCCCCACGCCCCCCTTCGGTGCCGATTTGGGACCTTTCCATAGTTCTCGAAGCTATGAAAGCCCTCCCATTCGAACCGTTAAACACCATGGACCTTAAGTACCTGTCGCTCAAAACCGTTTTTCTACTCGCGCTCACGTCAATAAAACGTGTGGGAGACCTGCACGCCCTGTCCACTAGCGTGTCCTGTCTCGAGTTTGGGCCCAATGACTCCGTAGTCGTGCTCAAACCTAGACATGGTTATGTCCCCAAAGCGATCGGTACCCCGTTCAGGGCACAAGTTATCTCCCTATCGACTCTGCCTGCATCGGATAGCGAATCTGACTCTAATCTCCTGTGTCCGGTCAGGGCCCTGAGATTATACTTTACTCGCACTGCTCCGGTCAGACGATCCGAGCAGCTTTTTGTTTCGTTCGGTGGGCGCACCAAAGGGTTGGCCGCCTCGAAACAGACTCTATCCAGATGGATAGTTGATGCCATTGCAGCTGCATACGCATCAAAAGACCTGCCATGCCCTCTGGGCATCAGAGCTCATTCAACTAGAGGCATGGCCTCATCGTGGGCATGGTCCAGCGGAATTTCCATTCACGACATTTGTGTGGCAGCGGGATGGGCTTCCCCCTCCACCTTTGTCAGATTTTACAATCTGGAAGTTCCCGCCTTGCAGGCTAAACTACTAGCGATCTAGTATGTTACAGCTCTTCTGGTTGAGCTGGACTATAGGGAATTATTCACACAGACCGATTTCGCTCTGTCCCTCTCTATCAGGTGCTTATGTACTACACAATCACCGGCCCGCTCTGCTGGCCTTTTTGTCTCATATACATATATTCGTTCCCACTCATAGGGTTCCCCGGGGTCTCCCCTGGGACTCATAGTGGATGCTTAGCATGTGTAGAGAATTCAAGGATGAACCAAACACAAATGAATCTTCCATTTGATTCATTCAAACAGAACTCAATCACTAATTCAGCCATAAAAGATCCCGGCGCCAGCTAGTCTAGGCACCCCCTCCAGAGAAGATTTTTAGGGCCTCCAAGACTCCCTCCAGAGATAAGCCAAAGCAGGAAGAACTTGTCACTGTTTCATTCTTAAGCAAGACAAATCTCCTCACAAATGGTTAAACAGGCCTGACCACCAAAGGGGCCTGACCACCTTTGACCTCCCTGAGCATCACCACTGTTGAACTGGACAGAGATGTGAAACAGACCACAGCTTTCATGAGAGACTTACACAGACTTTGCATATTACATATTAAAACTCACACAGAACAATGCTCAGTGGACTTATAATCAAACATCATAATTCTTATCGTTCCAACAATTCATGTTTGTATTGTGCTTAGATCGAATATAAATCATGTAATCATGATATAACTGTGTGTATGAATGAATCGTATATTCTTAATTCAAAAGATGGCTTTAGTGAAATCTGTGTAAAATGTTCTGTATTCTTATAATAGTAATAATGTCTAAACTGTGGCCTCTTGTTCTCTCTGCTTAGTGCTGGAAAGCAAGGAGATCACAGATAACGCATGATTTACGATAAGTAGGAACTAGTCCACCTCTTAAAATGATGCCATTGTATCATTGGTCAGAATTCTCCAAAAGAGGTTGGACTAACTTTAAGTTAAAGACCCGAACAAAGCAGTTCAGTTCAGTTCAGAGAGCAGTTCAGTTTTCGGTTCGGTTCAGTTCGGTTTTGAGTCGGTTCTGTGTTAAATTAAGTTGGTGCCTCTCTCTATGAACAAACAGCAAGAGAGTGTTCATGTTCGTACGCTTCTACATCGACCAGACCCAAATTAGACCAGCAGACAAACCCATCAAGATCGGAGTTAAAACAGCTTCATTCAAGCCATCTCATCTTACTTTCATTTCTTCCTTTATTTTCTTTTTCGTTAGAGTCTCGGTTCAAAGTTAAGTTTGCTGTAAAGTTCGTTTACACGTCTCTCCTGCAACGCACTTCGAACTGTAAAGACTCTTGTTCATCCATCCGCCAACACATCACGTGACCGGCGGTTCAGAAACTTCCAGCCAGGCACTTTCAAAGACAACCACACGGACCCGGCCGGGAAACCCCTCAGACCCGAGGAAGGGGAACCCCAAAAGCAACGCAAAGGACAAGCAAGTAGCCTCCAGACTTAGCTGAACTGGTGTTTTAATTTAAATTGAATAACCTGTCTAAGAAACGAAGGTTTAATTTAATGCTTGGTGGTTCGTTCAGGTTTATGTCTTGCAAAGTGCAGGAAGCAGTGTGGCGTTACGGACCTGGCAACACTGCTCGCAGCGCTCGTACGTGCGTGCACACTTCACAAGTCATCTGCTGCCTGCAAGGAGGTCAACATTATGTTTACAGAGGTAAGAACAGTCAAAAACATATATTGTTTGAGATAAGTTTGCGAGTGTAGGCTACTTGCTGACTAGCGGTGGTGGCAGAGTGATCTGAAACGTTTAACATGAACGCGCTTGACGTCACATCCACAGACAGCGTGGGAAAAATCCGACCCGACAGAAAATAGGAAAAATAGGATACAGGCTTATAGGTGCACCCACTGTGAGCGGACAAGGTGTCAGTATGCTCAACAGGAGATGTTTGAGTCATAAATGGTAAAATAAAAAGGCTATTGTTACGTTTATTTTGGGGAAAAAGTTCCATATAGTCCCTTTAACCGTCATTTTGTTTCGTGAGACTGTCTCGTGCCATGAGTCGTGCGTGAGTGACAATGACATTTGAGCGCCGTCACGTCAGTGGTAAACACCGAAATGTGTAGTGTGTTGAACAAGAGACAACATGGAGCGCGGGAGAGAGACACGCATTTGATTGGTCTCACACGCCACACCCCCGATTTCTCACGCTGAAGTGTCAACCCGGTCGGTCAAATACCTGAAAGATGAGTTTATCTATAGATCTACCTGTTGAGCCACTCGTGATCGACTAGTTATACCGCAAATTAGTTCAAATCTCCTGGAATCTAGAGCGAGCGTGCATGCGAGACAGAGACCGCGTAGTGCGCGTGCAGAGAGGGAGAGCGAGCGAGAGATCTTGCGTGTGCAGAAAGCATCCTGATCTAGAAACAGGACCCCCCGTTGGAGAATGTCAAAATTCCACCTCAAATCTGAGTGAGCAAACACCTAGCAAGCCGGCACAGGAATGTGAAACTTACTGGAAAAAAAACCTGAACCCCCAACTGACATGACATGGCTGTTTTGGTAAACTCATTTTTACTTCTCTCTGCACTTTACTGTTAAAAGACGTAAGTGTTAATAATTTAGAATACAGTCAGGAGAGACTTTCATTTTAATTATTTTATTGCTGTATTTTATTTACATCTATTCGAATGAAGGATTTTACAAAAAAATTATATTTATTTTATATGCTGGAATATGCAGAAATATAAGTTTACAGAAGAAGGACTTTCTTCATTTCACTAAAATATGGTGGACTGTGCAGAAAATAGGTTTAAATGTTCAACAATTTTCTTCAAGTCTGAGACTGTTGCATTTAATAAAATGTTTGCTTGATGCAATGTGCATAAAGTAAAAATATTGAAACTAATAAATCAAGTTTAAAAAAAGAGTGTTTCATTTGATTAAATTTTAGATGATGGAATATGCAGAAAGAATATAATTAGGCTGAAAGTCTATTGCTTTATAGCGTATTCCGGTCGTGCATCATGTTTTTGAAAAGTAACTTAGTAAAGTAAATAGTAAAGTAACTAATTACTTTTGAAAATAAGTAATCAGTAAAGTAACTGGATTACTTTCTTGGAGAAGTAATCAGTAATCAGTAACTAATTACTATTTCCAAGTAACTTGACCAACACTGGTCCCTCCTCTCTTGCCATTGTTTTTTCCTGTTTGCTTCTGACTCTGGTCTACTGAGAGGTCATGCATACTCTTTTCTCTTTGCCTTTGGTAGTTTTTGAAAATCTAAGTCTGTTATTATTTCTGTAGAAAGTATATCTACTTTGCTATATTCTTTGTGTATTGTCCGTTTTAGCATAATATGTATGTTGTATTAAGAGATGCTAATCGCGATTAGCATTTCTCCATAGACATCCATGTTAATGTTAGCTTAAATGCTTACTAGTCCTGCAAGTCTCATTATAATGGCTAATTTTTCTTATGGGATAGCTAGAATTGAGTTGCATATTCATGTATATGTATATATGGGCAGTTTGTGATGCCATATTATTATGTGTTCACAGTTTTACAAAATTGGAAAGATCCTTACTAAAGGCCTCTCTCTACTCCGGTTTCCTGGGTCTTTATTTAATGGGTCTTATGTTAGCTATCTGCTACGCTAAGCAAGAGCAAGAGCAAGAGAAGAATAATACATATATATCAGTCAATAAAATTATTGTGGATACACTATTCTCTAGTCCCGTGACCTCAGACCTCAGGCCAACAGACCTCCTTGACATAGACCCCCCACCGCCAGCGACACTCAACCCCAACAGTTAAGCCTCTATGTTTCGCTGAGTCTTCCTTCGCAGAGTAAGATGGGGCACCATAACAGGCACCTCGATACCAAGCTCACCTAGTCTGGTTGTGATCTGACAGGACATAAGTTATGTTTGATTGACCCTTTGTTTTTTTGGTAATCTGTGGCTTAGACCCTGGTGTTCACTGGTTAGCTCACTAGCCAGAGACACTACATCCAGTCCAGATATCCGTCCACCATATTTATTTTGCATGACAGAAGGGATTGGGGGCATAGGCGGTAAAAAAAGAGGGGCCAGTCAACCCCCCTAAAAAAAAACAGTGTTACTAATGACCATATCGACAAGACGTGCCAGTCGCACCCACCGACAGCACCTAGAACAGTTGCCTGACCCAGGTCATATGTAAATTCTTATATGTGTCAATATCAAGAACATTTTGATTCTCCATTTCATGATCCAGGTCTGGCTAAAATACATTTAAAATGAAATGTTTATACATACATTGACATGAATACACATCTGCTTTGAACATGTTTTTAATTGCTGAATTAAAAATCATTTTTTAATGTAAATGTCAGTGATACAACCTTGATTTCACAGTGAGGGGGAAAAAAGCCTCATTACAAATAATTAATCATAATAAAACCAAATTTAGTTTGGCATAATCTGTTATTGGCATAATTGGCTCTTCAGGATCGCTTCAAAAATTCAAATTCAAATTCAAAAAAACTTTATTATGAATTGAAAACTTGACTTGAACTTGAACTTGACTTGAAAAATGAATGTATAAGACTTTCTGTAGATTTCGTCTGTTGGGAAAATATTTCTTCTAAAGTTTCAGGAACTCAGAAGCGAAGACCAGGAGACTCGGGTGTATCTTTTAAGCAGGATTCTTTATTTGCTGTAGTCTGCTTCGTGCAAGATAGTATCCAAATCTAACTAAACGAAAATACAGACTGTTCATATACCTTACAAGGGGGAGGAGTTACATAAAGGTGGAAACAAAGCAAATGGAAAGGCAAGATTCAGCTGGTTACAGGAAATTCTTCAGGCCTGATCTCATCAGCATAGCAGTTATTCAGAGCCTTGAGATGCTAATCCGGAGGAGTTACATAGCGGAGGAGATTCTTGAAACAAAGCAAATGTAAATGATTCCACTGGTTGCCTGAGTTCATCAGCATAGCAGTTATTCGGAGCCTTGAGATGCTAATCCAGTCAGCCTAGATTGGTTAAACCTTTACATTATCATTGAGACAAAGATTGGGAGTCTCAGTGGCCATTAAGAGTTTTCAGTAATCTTGACCAATACAGAAAAACAGGATGGGCCGGATATAATGACCATCCTAATCTTAAATGCTAAATTCAATGTCCAGAACTGTTTCAGGTTATACACAGTTTGTTTTGGAACCTAAATTATACATTTAATAAATTTGTAATACTTTACGTCATAAACGTGCATACACACAAAAGTTTTCAGATTTATAAAACCATCCCAGAAACTTCCCTTTTTAAAACCCAGTCAGCGGAACATTGTGCGTAAATCTCCACCCCGTCTCATTTTCTCTGAACATGAGAACATGAGTTATTTAGAACACAATTTAACAAGGAATTATCATGTGCCAAGAAATAATCGCTGTAGTTAAAACATTAAAACAGCATTCCACAGGAAAAGTGTTAAAAAGAAATGCATTCACTATACATGATATTTCTATATAAATATATATATTAAACACAAAAAACTTCTGGATAATGATTTCATGAATTCATGCATGGAAAATTACATACGCACATGTCAATGCCTTTTTTGTGGATAGGCAACATTTATAAATGAGTCCCCAGGTAAACTGAAACCCTAGGGTCCCGAGGATCAGGGCTGAAGACCTAGTTGTGTTCTGCAGCAGAGACTAAGTCACAAGAGTAAATTTCTTAGCTATTTTACCCCATGTGACACAGTGAAACTACCTAAACTATTACACCAGTTTAGTGGAACAATCATCACCATAATGGTTACTTAAAATGAAACAACTATTTTCAATATTAACCCACAAAGCAGCACAATATATTATGTATTGTGCTTTGACAGGAAATGTCCTAGCTTGCATTGATTTCACAGTAAAGTTCAGTATTTTATTGCAAGGAATTACTGTTAAATCTTGTTTAACCCTGGCAATATCTTACACTGCACCAAATGCACTTACAAACATGCATTCCTAATCAGAATCTATAAAATTAACACCGGTATGCTGGTAAATTCGAATACCTATGACATACACACATTCACAGTTTTGTACTCATCCAACAGCATCAGAAAGACGGAATAATAAAAATCCTCTGACCAGAACATTCTGACGCACCCTTGCATAGAAACTCTCCCATGGGAGTCACTGACAAGAAAATATTTCTGTAAAAGTTGTTCTTCTTTTTCATAGTATGGGGTATGAGTTGCTTCTAAAAGAAGCAACCATCTGACACCACCAGCCAGCCATGATGCCTTACATATTGTGACTGACATTCCGGTGATAACCTTTCAATTCACTATCAGTTTACCTGCATGACCTTGACCACCCTCCAAGTCACGTATTCAATTATCGCTAGGGCAGAACAAGCTCTGATTTTCCTCTTGGCTGTTTAGGATTAAGTGGTTCCTCTGTATGTCTTGAAGTGTCAAACATTTTTATTTTTTTTTCAGTTTTGAGATAGATCTGTTTCCACTCAGGTGAAGTTTGCTAATTAGCAAAAATACGATGGCAATTCATCAAAGGGGCTGAAACTGAACAGATAGGAAACATGACAAGCTGCTGTCAAAGAAAACAGTGGGTGGCCAGATTGAATAAAATGAGAACGCTATTTTGTGCCGGTTATTTTTTTGCACTCTGTTGAAATAAAATGTTCTCGCATAATCTGAGGTAGTGAACTTTGCAAGGACAGAGCCAAGAAAACATTGAGCATGAAGCTGTGAGATAGCTAAGATGGCTAGATAGAGAGATAGAGGGATTAATGCAGTTCTTATATAACTCACCCATGGGTTTATAATATACTGGAAGTCTTAAAGTCTCCCCCGTATTGGTGCAGCAAAATCTTTTTTAAAAAGCCTCTGTAAATTTTGACAGCACTTCCCTGTTGGACTATGGTGAAGTCTTTATACAACATGAGAAGACTCAGATAACCTCTACTGTCGTTTTAAGAGCATACGATTGCACTTTACTATGCAAAGGTCACTTTATTTATTCATTTCTTCACTTCTATTTAAGGAGAAAAGGAACAAGGAAGCGCCATATACTAATAGAGAACTTTAGGCTCTAGAAGCAAACGAAAATAAACAAAATAATTATTAAATGAATCTTTTACAGATTTTTTTTTAAAGCAATGTTATTCTTAGCAACAAAAAGGCGCTGTGCATCTTTAATATTAAAAATTAATTGGACCAATGATTCAGATTTATTTTTAATTGAGTACTATATTTATATAGATATATTCATACATCCAAATTAATCCAATATTAAATCACAAGCTTATGAATAACTATTCCTCTACAGGAGTAATTCTCACTCTGAAGCTTAAATCAAAATTTGGCTGCCCTGTTTTAAGTAAGTTTAAGTTTTAGGTTTCCTTAACAACTTTTACGAAAGTAACTGGATAAGTTAAAGTTAGATAATTTGCTTCAACAGACATTTAATCAGATAAAAGAAGTAAGATTTCCAGTAGCATAACAACATTCATGTGCAGTAACAGTGTCTTAAGTTACAATATAAGATTGTATAACTAATGTGGGGTAGTGTGAAATAATCAGAAACCATAAGATTAATTTGTGCATTCATTCATTCATTCATTCATTCATTCATTCATTCATTCATTCATTCATTCATTCATTCATTCATTCATTCATTCATTCATTCATTCATTCATTCATTCATTCATTCATTCATTCATTCATTCATTCATTCATCATTCATTCGTGGCCTAATGGTTAGAGAGTCAGACTTGTTACCCGAAGGTTGTGGGTTTGATTCTCTTTACCAGCAGGAAACGAGGCCCTTGAGCTAGGCACCTAACCCCCAATTGCATTTTCATGAGATGACATTTCAGTTATCGGAGTAAAACTGACTAAAAAAGAACAAAAACGACAACTTAATCAAAACAAAAGTAAAAAAAAAAAAAAAAAAAAAAAAAAAAAAACACTGTTCGAAAGGCCTAGATAACCAACATTTTTAATGAACATTGAGATTAACTCAGTCTTTCAATGTAACCTTAAGGCTGTCATCAAGTATTTAAAGTGTATGAATGCAGGGAGATGTGAGTCATCCGGTTTTCTCTCCTCTCTCGCTCTCTGTTGTTCTCTATCTCTTCTCCAGCTGTACTCTGAGGGCTCAGTGCTCAGCCAGTCAATTGTGTTTTGATGTTCCTGTGAAGCTTACAGCTGCACTTAGCACTCAGGAGCCATAACATACATTAGCCTTCCCCATATCCCTCCCCTGCCCCCCCAACCCCCCAAACCCCCCCCCCCCCTCTGACTCTCTCTCTCTCTCTCTCTCTCTCTCTCTCTCTCTCTCTCTCTCTCTCTCTCTCTCTCCTCCACCCTCCTGTAATCTCGACTGCTTTCCACTCAATCGCCCATATTGCCTAGTGTGCGCGTCACGGATGTGAACCCGTGGCTGTCAGCTCCCGAGGTCAGCCGCCAGTGAGCGCGTCACGCGTAATTACCGTTATTTATGGACCTCTCGAGCCCCGCCACACTCTTCTGTCACTGCGTTTGTTTTCAGTGCCACCGCTACGGTGTCAGAAGCCTACCTGCATATGACGAGCTACAAAGAGAGTGAGTGTGTGTCCATCATGTCCTTCTTGCACAGTGTTTTGCCTCTCTTAGTATGAATTATGAGACCGGGCATGTATAGTCAGGTTCTCAAGAGTCCTTGCCGTTTCCTGGTGGTGACAAATGATAAATCTCGAACTTTTAAATGTCCTATCAAGCTTGACGGATGTTATTTGATGCTGAACAACTGCTCAGGCCAAGGGTAAAAACTCTGCGATAATTACCCCGCTAGCTGATTATGAGGGTGCAATGTAATTTAAGTCCTGAGTTTTGATACCTTTATCTTTCTGGTTATGTCCTCAATGGCATACTCTCTTGAGCAGGTACTCCTTTTGAATAAAGCCTTAAGTATACTTCGGTTTAGCGTACACAAACAATCAAACACGTAAGCTGCATCCGAAATTGCATATAGTGGGTACTACAGTTGGTTTAAAACTTACTTTGCGACCTTTAAAAAAAAAGTATGAATGAGTGTATGAAAGAAATTTGTTACTGTCATTTAAATTATAGCATAGTTGCTTCACTGCCATTCGCTATACCTCATGGTATATTAATGTGTCTGTTGGATGCACACTTCAGAATCTCACCAAAAATATTACGTTACTACTGTTTTATAAATACTAATCGGCTCACATACTTTTTTCATCTACTATATATATTATGGAAGTAGTCATATTTGGACGCAGGTTTAGCCTTTTAAACTATACTCCATTTGATAGCGAACACAAGCAGCAACACATGCACACTAGAAAGAGTCTATTTCCATCCAAAAGTTATGAGCAATAAAAATGAATTTAAATCACATCAATTCAGGTGTCTATTGTTGTTGCTGTCTTAGTTTGTTGTTCTTGTTCTGGCACATGTGTTATGAGGATGCAGATAGACGAACTCAAAAGCAGACTGAATGCTCTACACACAATTTATTGAAGACAAAACAGAGAAAACAAAACCCACGATGGGGCAAAACAAGACTAGAGGCAACAAACAAGACTAAGACTAGATGATAAATAAAGACTTGGCAGAAACTAATAACAAAAACACAATACATTAAACTGAATTCTAGACAAAGTACTCACAGAAGTGTACTATAAAGATAGACACACGATGATCAATGATAGACAAAGTTTGACAATGAACCGACAAAGGACAGCAAACACAAGGGGATAATATAGGGAGACACTAATGACAATAACAGGTGAAACTGACTAGACAATAATGACAAGACGAGGATAACAAGGGGGCGGGGTTACTTAACGAGACAACACAAGCACATGGCCCAAGCAAAAGGCCATGTGCTTGTACACAAAACATGGGTCTGCCATGATTCTGCCACAAGTCTAGAGAAATCAAAGACATGGCAGAATCATGACAAAACCCCCATCTTAAGGAGCGGCTTCCAGATGCTCCTCAAAAGGAAACTAAACACAAGACAAGACAGATCGTGCCATAGATAAAAACCATCAAAATATGGAAAACACTAACAATGGCATACATGAAAAAACAGGGTTGGGATGAAACATCAAAAACAACATACAAGGCAGAGGAAACACAAAGTCCTTAGGGGGCAGTCCAGGGGTGACTGGGGGTCTTCGGTCTTCGGGACGAGGGCTGAGGACAGGGAATCCGGGGGGACTTGGCTGGAGACACATGAGGAGATGTCCTGGGGGAACCAGTACGAGACTGGCAGATGACAGGGGTGCTAGGGGAAACACTAGGCAGTCTGACAGGGGTGGAAACCGCCACAGGAACAGAAACAGAGCCGTTTAAGACAACATGCCAGTTCTGGTTGGAACTTCCAGGATCTTGGCTAAACACGACAGATACTCAGACAATGTTCTTGCAGCAACGACGATAGGCAACTCCCGATCAGCTGACACTGACCGCAAAACGGCCTCAGCAGCCGAATCAGCCGCGGCCCTCTCTGTGGTGCTCACGACAGCAGGCTCGGGAACCGCGTCTTCAGCAGCTGGTTCAGTAACAGTACCCCGAGTCGAAACGGGCTCAGGGACAACGCTTGCAGTGGGAGCGTGCTCTGGGACAGCGCTTGCAGTGGGAGCGTGCTCTGGGACAGCGCTTGCAGTGGGAGCGTGCTCTGGGACAGCGCTTGCAGTGGGAGCGTGCTCTGGGACAGCGCTTGCAGTGGGAGCGTGCTCTGGGACAGGCAGAGATGAAGGACGAGAGGCTCCCTTCCTCCTCTTCTTCCTAGGTCGCGGTGGGGAAATCGTAGACGACGTAGATATTTATACTTCTCAATCCTTAGAGCTTGTTCTCTCTGACGCCTTGACACGCATTCAATAATAACCATCCCACTCCTTGTTATTTTAATGGACCGAACATCTCCGAGTTTCTTTCCAACGAATCTTCCAACCTCATGCGAATCCTTGAAGATCCCGTCGCTTCTTGTTATTGCTATCATACCTACTTGATATCTCTCAACAGTTCTTCTTGTCTAGCTTCCGTCACTTGAAACACTGCTCTTTTTCCTTTTCCTGTTCTCAACTCCTCTTGTGTCTTCCTCAACTCCCTCACTCTCGTCTGACTCCATTTTTTTTCCACACTTTTCCTCCCGACAAAGGACAGCAAACACAAGGGGATAATATAGGGAGATCTAATGACAAGAACAGGTGAAACTGACTAGACAATAATGACAAGACGGGGATAACAAGGGGGCGGGGTTACGTAACGAGACAACATAAGCAAATGGCCCAAGCAAAAGGCCATGTGCTTGTACACAAAACATGGGTCTGCCATGATCCTGCCACAAGACTAGAGAAATCAAAGACATGATGGCAGAATCATGACAACATGTGTACTGTGCTGAGGATGAGATTTACCGTAAAACTTCAAATAATAGCCGAGTCCCAAATAGACGTCTCCTTTACACGCCTGGTGTGGTGACAGGTTTGGATAAATAAAGGCTGGTCTCAAATAGAGACCTGGTCTGTTTTTTTTTAGTTTCGGGTTGTATTTAATCTTCTAAAACCCGTCAAATCATCTGTTTAACCCTTCCGCACGTACGATCACACCGGTGTGATCAGTCTTGGCTGGTCCCTGGTATGGAAGCAGAATAGTCTCAATTATAATTCACGCAAAAAACATCATTCACACATGCGTAAACAATTTCACATGCATGAAACTTAATTCACGTACTCACAAAAAAATTCACGTGCGTAAAAAAAATGTGTATTCACAAAAAGCAATTCACATGCGCAAAATAAACTTAAATATTCATAAAATACATTTCACAAATGCAAAACACAATGAGATGACAAACACTGAGGGAAAACACAGGGCTTAAAAGAACTGAACCAAACAAGATAATTAACTGAAAACAGGTGCAGAAAATTGGACACAAACGAGGAGCGGGAGCAGGCTGTGGGCGTGGCCAGGGCGGTGCAGGCTGTGGGCGTGGCCACGGCGGTGCAGGCTGTGGGCGTGGCCACGACGGTGCAGGCTGTGGGCGTGGCCACGGCGGTGCAGGCTGTGGGCGTGGCCACGGCGGTGCAGGCTGTGGGCGTGGCCACGACGGTGCAGGCTGTGGGCGTGGCCACGGCGGTGCAGGCTGTGGGCGTGGCCACGGCGGTGCAGGCTGTGGGCGTGGCCACGGCGGTGCAGGCTGTGGGCGTGGCCAGGGCGGAGCAGTCCCTTCGGATGGCCACGGCGGTGAGGACCTTTCGGGTGGCCATGGCGGGGAAGACCCTTCAGGTGGCCACGGCGGTGAAGACCCTTCAGGTGGCCATGGCGGTGAAGACCCTTCGGGTGGCCACGGCGGTGAAGACCCTTCAGGCGGCCGTGGTGGTGAAGACCCTTCGGGTGGCCATGGCGGTGAGGACCCTTCGGGTGGCCATGGCGGTGTTATTTTTTCAGGCCTCCATGGATCTTTGGCCGGCCACGGCGAAGGCGTATAGCGCCCCCCCAAAATTTTCTTGGGGAGGACAGGCTCAGGATCGGGAACTGACTTGACATCAACGGGCGCTGGGTCAACGGGGTCTGGGTCAACGGGCTCTGGGTCAATGGGCTCTGGGTCTGGGTCAACGGGCTCTGGCGCTGGGTCAACGGGCTCTGGCTCTGGCGCTGGGTCAACGGGCTCTGGCTCTGGCGCTTCATGGGACTCGGAACTGGACGGGGCCAGCACATCATGGGACTCGGAACTGGACGGGGCCAGCACATCAGGGGATTCGGAACTGGACGGAACCAGCATTTCAGGGAGCTTGGGGCTGGGCTCAGGCTCTGGCGGGCAGGCGACGGGCTCAGGTTCTGGCGGGCAGGCGACAGGCTCAGGCTCTGGCGGGCAGGCGACAGGCTCAGGCTCTGGCGGGCAGGCGACGGGCTCAGGCTCTGGCTGGATGTGGCTGACTTGAACCCCAGCCTCGGCAGCCTTCTTTTTGGCTAACCGCACTGATATCAGCGGGGGATCAGTCAAACTGGATATCATCCAGGGAAATCCAGGGACAGATCTGGTGGCAGGGCTGATGCGGTGTGCAGGTTCTGGTGGGCAGGCGATGGGCTCAGGCGCTGGCGTGCAGGTGATGGGCTCAGGGGCTGGCGGGCTTGGTACTGACTGGAGTGGGAGATCCTCCACGAGGTATGTGGATCCACACGCCCACAGTGTGTGATCCACGAACTCCAGGAAGGATAGATGGAGGTCCCTGACCAGAATTATCTGGGCTAGTGGGTCTTTCAGTCCACCCCAGAAACTCTTAGTCAACTCTTCTTCATCCTGAGTCTCGTCATCATACAATTCTATATACAGTCCTGCATATTCTACAAGTGAGCGTTCACCTTAAAAGAGGATTGGGGTGTGAGTTGGGTTCACCTCCTTGTGATTCCTCCTTCGGCCCATTTTTGGATTTTATGGTCGATCGTTCTGTCAGGGTTGGGTGCAGGTGACTGAAGACGAGGACACGGGAGCTTCAATATAATAGTTTTAATAACCAAAATGAAACTTCCAAAATAAAACAAGAACAAAACTCCAGGAATTCAGGGTTAACACACAACCATACATTGACGACGATCGACAAAAACTGAGGGAAAACGAATCGGTTACCTAACGTAACCTCGGTTCTCTCTAGATGAGGGAACGAGTATTGCGTAAGCTAGCTTACGCTACGGGAAAAGATTCCATCTTTCTGAGAAATTGAAGCCAAAAATTATCCTATAATTTTGTATCCATTGTCAACGCAGTTCAGCTGCAGCAGACCATGAGAAGGCTAGCTAGCCGCTCATTGGTTCGCTCACGGAGAACTGCTTAAGCCTATGAGGGAGCGCGGATGAACCCGCGACCAATGAGAGTCTGACTCGCTCTCCCTACGTCACCGCCCCCGAAGCGGGCGTGGACGAGGCTATAAATACCCCGAATAGGCTGAATAAATCTGTTTTTTTTCAATTCTGAAGCGAACATCGCCAGTAGCACAAGCACGGCCAGGAACGCAATACTCGTTCCCTCATCTAGAGAGAACCGAGGTTACGTTAGGTAACCGATTCGTTCTCTTACGAGAGGTTCTCTCGTATTGCGTAAGCTAGCTTACGCTACGGGAACCCATTGTCAACGCCGTGCGTGCTAAGCATCCACTATTAGTCCCGCGGGGCATCCCGGGGAACACCGAAAGTGGGAATGAATATATGTATCAGTGACAAACGGCCAGCGGAGCGGGCCGGTGATTGTGTAGTACATAAGCACATAAAAGAGAGGGACAGAACGAACTCGGTCTGTGTGAATTAACCCCCTATAGTGCAGCTCAACCAGAAGAGCTGAAACATACTAGACTGCTAGTAGTTTAGCCTGCAAAGCGGGTACTTCCAGATTGTAAAATCTGACAAAGGTGGAGGGGGAAGCCCATCCCGCTGCCACGCAAATGTCGTGAATGGAAATCCCACTGGACCATGCCCACGATGAGGCCATGCCTCTAGTGGAATGAGCCCTGATGCCCAAAGGGCATGGCAGGTCCTTCGATGCGTATGCTGCTGCAATGGCATCAACAATCCATCTGGATAGGGACTGTTTCGAGGCGGCCAAACCTCTGGTGCGCCCGCCGAACGAAACAAAAAGCTGCTCGGATCGTCTGACCGGAGCTGTGCGAGTGACATATAATCTCAGAGCCCTGACCGGGCATAGGAGATTAGAATCCGATTCGCTATCGGAAGCAGGCAGCGCCGATAGGGATATAACTTGTGCCCTGAACGGGGTGCCAATCGCCTTGGGAACATAGCCATGCCTAGGTTTAAGAACGACTAATGAGTCATTAGGTCCAAACTCAAGACAGGACGCGCTGGTGGACAGCGCGTGTAGGTCTCCCACCCGTTTTACTGACGCGAGCGCGAGTAGAAAAACGGTCTTTAGCGACAGGTACTTTAGGTCCACGGTGTTTAACGGTTCGAATGGGGGAGCTTTCATAGCATCAAGAACTATGGAAAGGTCCCAGATCGGCACCGAAGGGGGGCGCGGGGGATTCATCCTTCTAGCTCCCCTGAGGAAGCGGACTACCAGCCCGTCTTTGCCCAGTGACTGGCCGCGTCGGGGTTCAGCAAACGCCGCGACGGCTGCCACATATACCTTGAGAGTGGACGGGGATCTGCCCTTGTCCAGCATCTCTTGGAGAAAATTTAGTAAGGAGGGAACCTCGCATAACCGCGGGTCCAGACCCCTATCTGTGCACCACTTCGAGAACACAGACCATTTTGACGCATAGAGCCTTCTGGTAGAAGCCGCTCTAGCCTGTATGATCGTGTTAATCACTCCCTCTGGCAAAGCAAAGGGGAGTCGTTGATCACCCACGCGTGAAGCGCCCAGCGCTCTGGGTGGGGATGCCAGATCGAGCCGCGAGCTTGAGAGAGGAGATCTGCTCTGACTGGAATGGGCCACGGCGCTGTCTGAGACAGCTGCGTGAGCTCCGGAAACCAAGTCTGACCCTCCCAGTGCGGGGCTATGAGGAGCACCTAGTGCTGCGCTTCTCTGATTCTCTGAAGCACCTGTGGTAACAGAGAGACCGGAGGGAAGGCATAAAGCGGGCGGCTGGGCCAGGTTTGGGCTAGCGCGTCCTCGCTCCTTGAGAAAAATATTGGGCAGTGGGTGTTCTCCGCCGAGGCAAAGAGGTCCACCTCTGCTCTGCCGAATAGACGCCACAGTTTCTGGACAGTAAGAGGGTGCAGGGACCATTCCCCGGGGGGAATGGGGTTCCTGGACAGGCTGTCTGGACCGTCGTTCAGCTGTCCCGGCACGTGCGACGCTCTGAGCGAGAGCAGGTGACACTGAGACCAAACTAGAATGCGCTCTGTCAGCCGGAAAAGATTCCTGGATCTGACTCCGCCCTGACGGTTTAGATAGGAGACCACGGACATATTGTCCGAACGGATCAGCACATGATGGCCCTGAATGCGCGGGAGAAACCGCCTGAGCGCGTTCTCGACCGCCAACATCTCCAAACAGTTTATGTGTAGGAGGCTCTCTTGAGCTGACCAAGGGCCGAAGGCCGGTGAGCCCTCGCAGACCGCCCCCCACCCCGTGTTGGAGGCGTCTGTCGAGATGACTATTCGGCATGAAACAGTCCCCATGGAGACGCCGCGCTGAAACCATTCTGCCACTAACCATGGCTGCAGAGCTGTAATACAGGTCTGCGTTACCCTTATCAGCTGGTGGCCCGAGGTCCACGCTCGGTGAGACACACGGCTCTTCAACCAGAGCTGAAGCGGGCGCATGCGCAGTAACCCCAGCTGGAGCACCGCAGAGGCTGAGGCCATACAACCCAACGCTCTCTGAAAAGTTTTCAAAGGCGTGAGTCTGTTCATCTGAAAAGATGCGGCGAGGCGCTGCACACGGTGCGCGCGCTGCGTCGATAGACGCGCCGTCATCGTGACCGAGTCCAGCTCTATACCCAAGAAGGAGATAGTCTGACTGGGTTGTAGTACGCTCTTTGTCCAGTTGACAGAGAGGCCCAAAGCTTTCAGATGGTCGAGGAGAACTGTACGATGAGACAGTAACTCCTCCTGAGACTGTGCCAGAATCAGCCAATCGTCCAAGTAGTTCAGAATTCGCAGCCCCTGACTCCGCAGGGGGGCGAGCGCCGTATCCATGCACTTCGTGAACGTACGGGGTGCCAAGGATAGGCCGAACGGGAGGACGGTGTATTGATAAACCTGGCCTTCGAAGGCGAAACGTAAGAATGGCCTGTGAAGGGGATTTATCTGGATCTGGAAGTATGCATCCTTCAGATCTAGTGATATGAGCCAGTCCCCCTGGCGCACATGCGCGAGGAGTTTTCTGATAGTGAGCATTTTGAACGGTCTCTTTATGAGAGCTTTGTTCAAAAATCTGAGGTCTAATATTGGTCTGAGACCGCCGTCTTTCTTGGGAACAAGAAAATAACGGCCGTAGAACCCCGACTCGCTCATAGCCAGAGGCACCCTCTCTATAGCCTTCTTGCACAACAGACTTGCTATCTCTGAACGGAGCAGTGACACTGCTTCTGGGTTCACCGTAGTTTCTAGCCGCGCTCGGAAGCGAGGGGGGCGGCGACGAAACTGTAAGCGATAGCCTAGCTTTATTGTGTTTAACACCCACTGGGAGATTCCCGGAATAGCTTTCCACGCCTTGAAGCGTGACGCTAGGGGGTGAATGGCTACATGGTCCCCATTGTCGCACTTCGCGGGCTGCGTGAGCGCGCTGATAGTGCTTATAACAGCGGGACTTACACTTGGAGAGGAGCTTAAGGGCCCTGTAACAGAGTGAGCAGAGGTGGGACGCGCACACGGGCTCGTGGGCGCGCTTATGTACTCTGGGACTCGAACGGGCTTGGCCCGTTTTATGAGAGTGGACTCTGTGTGAGACAGGGGAACTGGAGTGCTTTTGTGTATGAGTGAACACAGTGTTGCGGGCACATTTCGTACACAAGAGGCTTTTATGCTCTTTTTGAGATTTCTCTGGGTCGCCGTGAAAACGGCGTTTGTGCTCATGCAAGCGGGAAGGGAGACCGGCTTGGTTATGGCAGAAAACACTGCTGTAGTAACCGCCTGGGCGGGGACTAACAGAGGGCAGAGCTTTGACGGCGGTCCGGCCGCAGCGGGAGAGCGCCGTCTTTTTCTTCTCAGCTGTGCTAGGCAGACTTTGGTTGCTCAGGTTTCAGCGTGATTCTAGGCCGAGGCCCCCGAGGAGGCGGCGGCCTGTGGCGGCTGTCGGAGCGGGAACGCGGGCGGCCGCCCTGGCGTCGTTGAGCAGTCTGGTTGTGCTGAGCTGTGCGCTGGGGTGGGGCTCGTGCAGGAGGCCGATCACGTGGGCAGCCTGCAGAGGAGCTAGCGCGACGAGGCAGGAAGAGGTCCATGGCCTGCGAGGCTTTCTGTACTTCGGAGAAGCGGTCGACGATACCCGTGACAGCGGATCCGAAGAGGCCGGCTGGAGAGAGCGGGGCGTTGAGAAAGGCGGCGCGCTCGGAATCTCCCATGTCGGCGAGAGTGAGCCATAGGTGTCTCTCAGACACGCAGATGGCGGCCATGCATTTCCCCAAGGCTAGAGCAGCAGACTTTGTAGCGCGAAGGGCAAGGTCCGTGGCGCTTCTCAAATCCGCGACTGACGGGGGGTTCTTACCGCCCTCATCCCACTCACGCAGCAAATCGCCCTGCAGGATTTGCAGCACAGACATCGAGTGAAGCGCAGACGCTGCCTGGCCGGCGGCTGAGTATGCGCGGCCGTGAAAACTTGAAGTCGCTCTGCAGGCTTTCGAGGGAAGCACAGGTGATGAGCGCCATCTAGCAGAGGGCGGGCATAAGTGTGCGGCGACCAAGTGTTCAACGCGGGGGATGGTGAGGTAGCCCTTCTCTGCGGCTCCGTCCACAACGCGGAGCGGGGTGGAAGAATCAGAGCTAGACCTGGCAGAGAGCGGGGCATTCCAAGACTTTGAGAGCTCAGCGTGCAGCTCGGGCAGGAAGGGCGCAGCCCGTTTGGCAGCGGGAGTCGAGCGCTGGCGGAAATAGCTGCCGTCCATGCGGTTGATGGTCTGCTCGGGGGGAGGGGACCACTCGAGACCGAGGCGCTCGACGGCCTGCGTGAGGAGGCGCATTAGTTCCTCTTCAATGCCCGCGCGAGTCCTGGAGGATTCGCGGTTCGACGAGACCTGAGAACCGGACCAATCCTCACTGTCGGAAGCGAGAAGCGAACATGAGTCCTTGATGTCCGCGGCGTCATCGGAGGCAACAGAGCGGCCACTCGGCGGCAACTGTTCGTCCGGAAGCGGCGGAGAAGGAGAGCGGGAGGCTACAGGCTCCGGCGGGATGAACGCTTCTTGCTGGGGCTCCGGCGGCCTCTGGGCGCGGCGTTTCTTCTTCCGCGGCGCAGACAGAGGTGGCTTGGGAGCGCTTTTAGCAGCCAACAGTCGAGCCCGCAGGGTCAACATAGGCATAGAATCACAGAAGTCGCAGCCGCCGTCGGCGAGGGCGACTTCAGTGTGCTCCGGTCAGAGGCAAACGGCGCAGATGACATGGCGGTCTCCAGCCTCGAGAGGAGCGCGGCAGGAGCCGCAGGAATTTCGAGACATCTTTAAAAAGACGCTCGCTCTTTTAGATACAATAGGATTTTTTATAAAAGCTCTGAGTAAAAGGATACGCTCCGTCGGATGGCGCTAGCTCACAGGACGGCTGAAGGTGGCGAAGACGGCCGGCTTCCTCAGTCTCCCAAACGCTCGCTAGAAGGTGCCTTTTCAAACGACGGCGGCTTCTCTCTCAGGATCAGCAGATGCAGGTGCGTCGCTGAAGGATGAAAAAATCAGATTTATTCAGCCTATTCGGGGTATTTATAGCCTCGTCCACGCCCGCTTCGGGGGCGGTGACGTAGGGAGAGCGAGTCAGACTCTCATTGGTCGCGGGTTCATCCGCGCTCCCTCATAGGCTTAAGCAGTTCTCCGTGAGCGAACCAATGAGCGGCTAGCTAGCCTTCTCATGGTCTGCTGCAGCTGAACTGCGTTGACAATGGATACAAAATTATAGGATAATTTTTGGCTTCAATTTCTCAGAAAGATGGAATCTTTCCCGTAGCGTAAGCTAGCTTACGCAATACGAGAGAACCTCTCGTAAGAGAACACAGGGCTTAACCCTTTCACACGTAAGTTTAAAATATTCTAACTGACCCCCCAGCGTGAGTTTTTCAAGGCGACCGTTATTTAGAACTTGTCACTTTAATGTTTCCATGGTGACGCGTCATTGCTTGTCACGTGACACAGCGCAACCACAACACAGTGCTGAATGAATGATGATCTGCTTTTATGTAATTTTTCCTTTCTTATTAAAAATATTCACAAATGTATTAGTTATATCATGAAACACTGATATTCCGATTGTCAAATATGTGCAAGTGCATATGTTTTGTTGTTTAAACACCTTTATAACGATCGCGTTAGTGGAGCTGTATGCGCGATGGGCGGCGCCATTTTAGTTTGTTTCACAGTTCAGAGAATCGGATGATGGATTAACAACACGTCAATTCCTCCACTTCTCACGAAATACATGAAAGTAAGTGGCCGGTGAACTGTGAGAAGAATAGGGGCAAATGTTAAGCTGCTTACACAATGTGAATCTGATATGAATAAAACGTGTTGTCTTATTATAATGGAAAATATTATTATTGCTGCTTCCATAGACATCAGTGTGTATTTTACAAACTCAAAATCATTGTTTTGCTAGTATTTATTTATGTGTATTTAAATGTCTCAAACCTAAAATAAATATTATGTGGTTGAAAACACTCAATAGTCGTGATATATGACAGCACTGGGTGCGTCTGGGTCTGGCTCAGCGCCAGCAAACGCGCGAAAGCACGTTTGAATTTAGCAGTTGATCACGTGATGCACTGAACATTCTAATCACACCGGTGTGATCGTACGCTCCAGGGACCAGCCAAGACTGATCACACCGGTGTGATCGTACATGCGAAAGGGTTAAGAACTGAACCAAACAAGATAATTAACTGAAAACAGGTGCAGAAAATTGGACACAAACGAGGAGCGGGAAAACTTAACAGGACTAAACCAAAAATCACACAAGACAGGGGAAGACAAGATACAAAACAGAACTCAATACATCAAAACGTGACAGTAACTTTACAATAACGTTTCATTAACTAATTAACTAATAATGCACTGCATGTATACAGCATTTATTAATTTGTGTTAATGTTAATTTCAACATTTACTATTACTTCATTAAAATCTTGTTAACATTAGTTAATGCACTGTGAACTAACAATGTACAGCTGTATTTTTAACTAACGTTGACAAAGATTAACAAACACAGCAACAAATATATTGCTCATGGTTTGTTACATTAACTAATGTTAACTTATGAACCTTATTGTAAAAGTGGTACCAATATATTCAATATTCATTTCCTTATGTTTTGTGCTGTATTGTCATCTCAAGGTTTTTAGTGTCACGGGACAATGTTGTAAACTATTCATTTTACTTTGCCTAGTAAAACAGGCAAATCTGATTTTATGATGATCAGACAAAGGTATACTTATCACAGAGAGGCAATTAAGATTATGCCACTAAGATTACTCAGTAAACTCTATTCAAATCCAGAATCCAGAATCCAGAATCGGTCTGTCTTCGCCGGCCAAAAGATGGTCAGCGCAGACCACTACGATCTGCCCAGGTATGTCGGTCCTGGGCGAGCCCCATCCAATTGTGTCCCAGATCTTGTCGTAGCGAGTCGCGCCATCGTGTTGCAGGGCGTCCGCGTGGCCGCTTGATGTCGATCGGCAACCAGACGGTGACTTCGCGCGTCTATCTTTCGTCCGTCCGCCGCATCAGGTGCCCGGACCAGCGCCTCTTAGCCTTGTCGGCCAAGTCCACCGCGTCGGCCACCCTGGTCATGGCCCGCAGCTGCTCGTTGCGGACGTGGTCGATCTGTTTAACCCCGATCATGCGGCGCTCGATTGCGTGTTCAGTCGCGGCCAGCTTTTGCCGGTCGGCCGCCGTCGTTGCCCAGGTCTCGGACCCGTAGAGCATGGCCGGCAGGACGGTGCTGTTGAATAGGGCAGCCCTGATGTCTGGGTCAATGGCTCTGTTGGTGGCCGTCTCGGCAATTGAGCCAAAGCTGACCCAGGCGGCTCGGCGTCGTCGTGCCAGTTCTCGACCAATCCTGTGGTCGGTGGTTAGCTCCTGGCCCAAGTAGAAATAGCTATCGACTTGCTGGAGCTGGTGCAGGCCGACATGAAGGGTGGTGTCTGCCACCTGGTCGTTGCGCATCCACTTGGTTTTGGCCAGATTGATTTTGAGGCCGATCCGAGCGCCAGCCTGGTTGAGCTGGTCGAGCTATTCAAATACCCTCACTTAATCTCCCACATCCTCTGCCTGCACCTCTTGTACTATAGGTTTTTACTATTATAAATATCAGACCAAAATCTGATATGTCCTAACAGAGGTCTACTGATGACTGGATTGAACACCATTCATTTGTTAACTTTTCACTTGATGTATTGCACTTACATACTCTAAAAGCAAATAAAACTCTGACTGGATCTCACAACTCTGGAAGAAATGTATATTTCTCTGTACTGAATGCTGTGCTTCATACTTAAGATTGTCAGTTCATGATCTTCATAACAGGAACATTAACCATGATCAAGTCATTTTATATATTTTTTATTCCCAAATGATTTAGAAACTTTCAAATAATAAAACATGTACATCAATGTAACTATGTCTTTGAATATTTTTATTCTGACAAGAACATTTAATAATGCATGCATAGCAACCTCTTGTTGAACAACTGTCAAAATGGATGGCTTCAACGTGAGTGTTTTGGAAGAATTACAGTAACGGTAAGATCACAGTACTGGTTGTCTGCAACTTTATACATCATTCGTCTCGGAAATCTGAAACGATAAAACTACATAATATATGCTGCTTAAAACAAAACCGATGTCTTCTATGCACGTCATTACTACATTATCATCAGTTGAATGTGTGGTGGACAGGACATGAAAATCCATCAATACTAAAAATACATTTTTATGTTCACATGTGAACTAAACAGCAGTTAATAAACTTGGTTCAACTGATCTCGAATTATAACTTCAGTAAACAGAAATGAATTGATCAACTGCACATACCTCTGCTCAGCCATGACTAGCTGTGGTCGAAAGCTGATGACATAACATGCAGGTAGGCCCGCCCTCACGTGATACTGATTGGTCGATTGATAAGCTTAAATCTGATTGGCTAAAGAGTACGAGTGCTCTGTGAGTAAAGCGCTGGCAGGAAAGTCTCAAAAACACACACACACAAATCCAAGGCGATTCGTACGTGAATGACGATTTGCACATTCACATTCAAGGATAAGCTCGTACATTTTAAACATTCAAAGGTTTTTGTGCACAGTTGTATATCTACGAATTGTGTTTTGCATTTGTGAAATGTATTTTATGAATATTTAAGTTTATTTTGCGCATGTGAATTGCTTTTTGTGAATACACTTTTTTTTACGCACGTGAATTTTTTTTGTGAGTACGTGAATTAGGTTTCATGCATGTGAAATTGTTTACGCATGTGTGAATGATGTTTTTTGCGTGAATTATAATTGAGACTATTCTGCTTCCATACCTGGAGCTTACGATCACACAGGTGTGATTAGAACGTTCAGTGCATCACGTGATCAACTGCTAAATTCAAACGTGCTTTCGCGCGTTGGCTGGCACTGAGACAGACGCACTCAGTGCTGTCATATATCACAACTATTCAGTGTTTTTAACCACATAATGTTTATTTTAGGTTTCAGACATTTAAATACACATAAGTACTAGTAAAACAATGATTTTGAGTTTGTAATATACACACTGATGTCTATAAAAGCGACAATAATAATCCTTTCCTTTATAATAAGACGACACGTTTTATTCATACACATTGTATAAGTAGCTTTACATTTGACCCTATTCTTCTCCCAGTTCACCAGCCACTTACTTTCATGCATTCCGTGAGAAGTTGAGGAATTGACGCGTTGTAAATCCAACAGATCCGATTCTCTGAACTGTGAAACAAACTAAAATGGCGCCGCCCATCGCGCATACAGCTCAACTAACACGATCTTTATAAAGGTGTTCAAACAACAAAATACATCAACTTGCACATATTTGACAATCGGAATATATGTGTTTCATGCTATAGCTAATAGATTTGTGAATATTTTTAATAAAAAAGGAAAAAATACATAAAAGCAGATCATCATTCATTCAGCGCTGTGTTGTGGTTGCGCTGTGTCACGTGACAAGCAATGACGCGTCACCATGGAAACATTAAAGTGACAGTTCTAAATAACGGTCGCCTTGGGAAAACTCACGCTGGGGGGTCAGTTAGAATATTTTAAACTTACGTGTGAAAGGGTTAAGCCAGTTCTATGGTGCAGATTGCGCACGCAAGAGAGCCCTGCGCTTCTGGGCGGGAGCTGTTAGCGCAAGAAAGGCAGGCAGAGTTAGCGGAGGCCGGAGGCCGGGGAGGGAGAAGTGGAGGAGAATGACGAGGAGGAGAAATGCGACCCCGTTTAGACATACGGTAATATACTAGGCTAATTCTTACATTGACTGATTTGTTAAACACATTCAAATTATAAATAAAACGAAATATAATGTGGTAACCTATTGTCACGCTTTCCTTCGATCAGCCTATGCTATTTGGATCGTTATCTCTAGGTCTACACTCAATGAACAACATCTCAACACTAAATCAGTGGTGGAAAGTAACTAATTACAAATACTTTCGTTACAGTACTTGAGTAGATTTTTTGATTTTTTTCTACTTTGAGTATAATTAAATTGTGGTACTTTTACTCTTACTTGAGTAAAACAAAAATAAAGTATTCAACTTCTCAACATTTATTTTTCATAAAAAGTACAAAGTACTTTTACAAAGGTGCCGACGGAGGAACAGGGCAAGCTGACATTTGACAGACACTTTTCAAACTACTGCGGTGGAGCCTCTGCGCTTCAGCCAATAACAGACAGAACTGAAGCAGTTCAGCCAATAACAGACAGGTCTGACTCGGGTGCAAAACCAATCAAAACTTTCAGTTCGGCTGGGGGGCGGGGCGTTCAACCCGCGCTTTGACATTCAATCACTGGCGCTCGTGTTTTGAACCAGTAGCGCTAACGTTTCAATATTTCAGTGAATGTAATTGAGTATTCTGCTCATATGTAATTATGGCAACTACTGAAATGGGTCATACCATTGATAGTACCAGAGCACTGAGCAGTTGAAGTAAATAAAAAAGCTTGGCTCATAACATGGACGCAGTTATTGCATGGACGGAGCAAGATCAATGTAAGTGTCTATAATACATGCACACAGTTCAATTAATAGTAAAGCTCGCCCTCTTTAACAATACAGTTAAACTAAATATACGAAGCAAACTTTGTACAAACAGCGAAATAAGATCGCATGATTATCTGTCAATCAGATGCATGTAAAAGTGTAGTTCGTTCCTATAGCAACAGTGGGCTCCCAGCACATTTTCGATAGGCTTCAACGAAAAAAAGATAATTTAATTTAACATGTTAACCATACCCCACTTAATTATTTTTTTTTACTGTGAATTTTTTATTCATACTGTTTTATTGTTTTTCTTACCTTTTTTTTAATCGGACCTAACCTTCTTTGCTTTCAATTATGAAATGATTCAAATCAAAACATTCAAATGATCTTACTTGGACTTACTTTTCAAAATTAGTAATAAAAAATTTGCTCTTGACAACAGAGAAAGCTAGTAGTCTATATGTGGAGCACTTTTATCTTGGATGGATGCACTTTTTTGGGCTTCAAATTTTCTCCACTCATTCACTGCCATTATAAAGCTTGGAAGAGCCAGGCCATTTTCTAATATAACTCTGATTGTATTCGACTGAAAGCAGAAAGTCATATCTTCTAGGATGTCTTGAGGGAGAGTAAATCATGGGCTAATTTTAATTTTTGGGTGAACTATCCCTTTAAAGACATACATCATTCTTTTGAAAATACCTGATAGTTTGATGAACACAGATATATTATAGCTATAATGTGTTTGTCTTCATGCTTCATCAGTCAAAACATCACTATTTGTATGTTATTATATCAATATAAGGCATTTCCTGAAATGTGTAAGTTTAATACTTCTATGCATCAGTACTGGGCCTTCAGTATGAATGAAACAGATGACATGATCCATTTCGCTATCATCTCCCCATTTTGGGTAAAAATAGAAAAATACTAAAGTACTTTGTAACGTAGTTACTTGAGTAGTTTTTAAGCAAACTACTTATTTACTCTTACTTGAGTCATATTATATTTCAGTACTTCTACTTGTACTCCAGTAAATTATTACTTAAGTAGCAATACTTTTACTTAAGTACAATTTGTCAGTACTCTTTCCACCACTGCACTAAATTAAAGTCCTGTCTCATATAGACGCTTGTCTAAAATACAAGCCGGTGCAGTTCGGCGATTTGGGAAAATATTATTTGAATTTTAATAATAATCAAATAAATAATAATAAAAGTTTTACGATATGTCATGCGCACTGGATACCATTAAAAAAAGTACATTTATTACTATATAGTAGGGAAGCAGCATGCATTCGGATGGAGAACATCCAGGTTGTTATCTAGCAATTAGACCAATTACAACATAGCATAAACACTATAACATTTTAATTACTCAATATTTTTCAATTGTTGAATAAAAGCAATATCTCACTCAGGTCTGGTCTGATTATTAGGAATGGCTAAATCACAGCTATGTTGATATTCAGAGAACTCTTTCTCAATATTACTTAAATAATCTACAAACAATATACAATTGGTCATTAAAAATTTAACAAATGAAAAATGAAAACATTTTTCCTGCTGCAGATAAAAACAGATTACTTCGATTGTAACCCAATAAGAACATGCATATTTTTAGCATAATTTCTTTTTAAATTGTTTTTCCTCAAATCTGAGACCCTTCAACAGCCATGTGTTTTACACCCCTGCACCACACTGTACCATGTAGGCTTGATTTTCAATGACAGGTAATTAATGTGATTTCTCTCTGCACACCTCATTGATTATTACACTCACAAAATACAATATTAATAAAACTTGATCAAAAAGCAAACATTCATTATCTCCAATGTAATGATTTCTGTCAGATAGCTCCTAACATACCCTATTATTGAGATATGATTAGAATAACATCAGAGGAAATTAAATGAAAGGTTTATGATATTAAACAATAACTGATACTGCAAGGGAGTCCCTAGCTTCATTCTTAACCTCTGTCATGCTGGTGGAGATAAAAGCATATGTGACTCCCCCATCTATTTACTGCTTAGCATTTTGACAGGAATGCAAACAGCTTGGGGGGTGCTGTCAGTGTTCATTAGTTTGCCAGTCTTTCCTTTTAAAGTGTTATCCCTGTCTGAAGGTTTGGGTGGATGTGTGTGTATGTTGATCGGAGGCTTCCAATACTGAATTTCAGTCACAGCTTCCCATTATACAGCTTAACACATCTGGAATGTAACGTTCGTTATTTCCGTGTTGGGAAGAGAAGTGCATTCTAGAAGATTCTAGCACTGGTAATTGGTTTGTTGGAGAGGCTGGCTGTCACTTGTGTCTGGCTAAACAACAAAGTCGAAATCACAAGATTTCATGTGACGAAACAGCGTTCCCACACTGTGAGGGAGTTTGAGTGTATGAATGTGACTATATTTATGAAGGTGTGAACATTTTTCTTTTTCTTTCATGGATGCTAAGTGAAAAGTAAAGTTGTTTGTTGGAGTAAACTTGTTTGTTAGTTACTGTTTATATAATTTAATACTTTTTCCAATATGTGTAATTATTAAGACACGGTATGTAAGTTTTGCCGCTAGAGGTCGCTTATTCAAAACAATAACAAAGGCGTAGCTTGACGCCATGAATGAGTGTGGTCATGTTATGTGAGTTGTCCTCTTCACCTCCACAGCCGATGGAAAGCAATCTGATGAGACTCAGGCAAAAATCATGTTTTTGGATGAGCAAATGTATTAAAATTGTATTAACGTTATTGTGGAATGAAGTAGGGCAGGGCTGAGAGCATGGGACATTTTAAGTTGCTGTTTATTATGATTAAATGCCGCAGTTGGCCACTGCTGCTTCTTTCGTTTTGTTGTTTGCTTATTTTACCATTATGTTTAACGTCCGCCTCCTTCCCTGAACTTGAACTTTGTTACATTTATGTTTGATCACTTAAATTCACATTATTTTATTTCATTCTTATAAAACAGCCGCAAGTGATGAACTCATACATGTCACTATATTTGCAAATCGAAATTGTGGAGTTACGCAGGACTGTTTTACTTGGTCAAAACAATTATAATAAAAATGTATTTGAGTGCGTTGAAAGTTGTTATAACATTACTATGTGCATTCGCTCGGTGGCTGGTATGAGACACTTACTGCACATTGCAGTATAAGCTAGATCAATATTAGAATATTGGAATAAAAGCTGGATGAATTGTGTTGCTAAATGGCATGCAGTCTATTTAAAAAAAAAAATGTATGGTGGATAAAGTTCTTTATTACTGTTACTAATAAAGCTCTTTCTGATTTTGCTATTTTAGCCACTTGACAAAATAGTGTTGTCTCTGAGGCATGGTACAAACATGTTACTCGTGGTACATTAAGACAACAAGGGATTCAAACAATAAGACTAACCATGTTAAGCTATATAACAATTATTGGGCTTCTGTCGCTAAAAGTATCCAAACACTTTGGTGTCTCCATAGAAAAAAATAAATCCATAAAGCACATCTATGGAATTAAAACCGGAAATTGAGGGTAAGGCAGATATGACGTTATCGACAGGCGACGCAATGACAAGGGCCGTTACACTGGTTAAAATCGATGATTTCTCTGGATTTAAACATTATTGGAAACATTACACAAGTCAACAAAATATATAACATTGTTCTAGTGCTTTTTGGATATTTCAACCCAACAGTCTTAGATATTAGGTGCTTCTCAATACTCAAATTGATGCTTCCTCGTTTCCTCGCTCCTACGTCCTCAACCCCATGAAACAGAAACCAATCGAACTCAGCCATCTTGAAGGACAACTCAATTCTCTAATTGCACCGCAACGAATGAGGAGTGAGGATGCTTCATGAGGAGTCATGAACATGGATCAGGTGTATCCTTCCCTCACATCCTAAGTCGAGTTGAGACACGAGAAAAAGAAGTGAGGGAAGGAAACAAGGATGCACAAATAAGAAGCACCCATTTTGTCTATAATTAAAAAAAAAAAATTCAGACATCACACAATTTATTTTTAATACAATTATATACTTAAAGGTGGGGTATGTGATTTGCAAAACAGCCGGCAGATTTTGAAAATACACAACTCAAAAGGTCCTACCTTCTTTCCCTGACTCCACCCACTCCACCCATTCGAAGAGGGGCATGGGGGAGGGGGGTATGGTGCGACCGTTTGATTGACGCACTGACTGTCCAATGATTCTAGACGGTCTTGAAAATGATTGTCTGGAGTTTTCCGAGTCCTGCCCGTTCCACAGATGATTCAATTTTTTAATTTTCATTTCAGTGCTTCTAACTCAGTGGCTGTAAGTGGGTTAGGAATAGGATTTCAAGTGATTTTGAAAAAATGGTCAAAAAAGAAAATCACATACCCCACCTTTAAGATACTTAACTTAAGTAACTTAAAGGGACAATGTGTACTTTTTTTTAGGTATTTTATTAACTAAAATAATTTTTTTTATTCATAAATATGTCCTCAATGGTGTACAAATACCTCTGCCAATTATCTGATTTATCCTCGTAAACGAAGAATTTATTATCTTTCTATACATGGGATGGGTAGGTCCATGGAGGCTTCCATGTAGTTCCGCCATCTTGAAAAACTATAATAGCAGAGAGGGACAAAAATTACTAGGCCAACGCATTTCTGTTCAGAGCCAGTGTCACGTAACTGAAAGCAGCAGAAACAGAGGAGCAGCAGTGAGAGGCGCTTGTCCCTGCCCCGGAAAGTTTAAAAGGCTGCATTGCACTGATATTTTTAATGGCGGACCATGCATATGGAGAAGAAATCCTTGTTGCCAACAAAGTCCAAAATAGAACGTTAAAGGAAACGTGACCGGAGATTACAAAAAACAAGAGTTAATGTCGGGATAGCTTTTTCCAGATGGAAAGAGCTAATGCAGGAGAAAGATTTCAAAAGAGACTCTGAACTTACCTTTTTTCTTCTTGACAGGTAAGTCAATGTTACAGTCTTAATTACAAGCTTTTTTTCATTGCTTGGTTGTGTACTTTATTATATAGACAGTAGAACATTTATAGTTAAAAGTTAAACAGGCTCTTTGATGAATAGCAGCTATTGAGCAAAGTAGAGAAGGCGCTAAAAACAAGGTTTTACTTAGTTTTTGTAACCTAGAAAACTCGACGAAGTGCTATTAGAAGACATCCTGTCATAGCTTTTTGGTACATAACGGCTGCCATAGATACAGCACGCATTTGATAAGCAAGGTGCAGGAGAGCACAATTTGTTTGAATGCAAAAAATATAATTTCACAGTTAGATGGGAGAAATTCCTACACAATGTCCATTTTAAATAACTTAATAATTGCGTAAGATAAACAATTTAAATATAAATAATTAAATAGTATGTGTTTATTAACATGTTTTCAGACATAACACAAATTTATTTTATTTAAACATTTTTCATAATAATAGATTGTTATTGTTAGGGTTATGTTTGTCCTGTATCTGTTTTCCTGAGTTTCTGGGAACAGGACTGAACAGGCGGGCCATTGTGTATTTGGTTCAGTCCTGTTCCCAGTTTTCCCGCTCCTCGTATAGCACCTGTTTTCTTAGTTGATTTGCCCCAGCTGTGTCTTGTTTCACTTATCTGTTCCTCTGTATTTAAGCCCTGTGTTTTAGTCCACTCTGGGTGAGTTCTTGTTTTAGTGTTATGCCAGTTTGGTTGTTCTGTTCCCTAGTCTGAGTTCCCTTATCATAGGGAACTTCGAGCTGCGTCAGCGCTGTGGGAACGCCCCTGCGTTGTGCGTCATGAAGCACGTATCGAATCAGCCCAATGGAGAGATGGAACGTCATAGGCGGGTGACGTCATCGACCAGGAAACTATAAAGCACCCCAGCAACACAAGCACATCAGCTTCTGTGCCTTCAGTCGCGCTATATGTGAATCTGTCCCTGTGTGAATATTTCTCCATCCACTCTCTCTATCTCTCTATTTATCTATCCACTCTCAGCCGAAATCTTCCAGCAGTAGACCTGATCTGAGGACAGTCATACTAGCTAAGAAGGCTTTGGCTAAGAAGAAGTCCTGACGCCACGGTGTGCAGGACATTGAGGGTGGTCCCCACCGAGGCGGGAAGGTGTTCACCTCTTTTTACGGTGCCCATTCTTCCTCGGTGCCCTCAGGGGCCTGTTCTGCCAACCCTGCCTTTATGCCGGGGCGCAGACGGTCCCAGCGAGCGCTTTCCCAAGGGACGCTTGCTCCCTCCGAGGAGGGTCTCAGGGCAGTTAAACCAGTTGTTCCCTGCCGGTGCGCCGTTACAGGGCACTGTGTTTGCGGCTCAAATTACACCAGAGGCCAGTCTCGAGAGACTGGTACCCTTAGTAGAATTTCTGGCAGAGTGGAAAAGCCTTCCAAAAATATCTCAGTGGGTCCTGCACACAGTGGAAAAGGGTTATGCTATCCAATTCAGGTGTCGTCCACCAAAATTCAGAGGGGTTCTGCCCACAGTGGTGGGCCCCGAGCAGGCTCTGGTAATGGAACAAGAGGTGAAAGCGCTCCTCCAAAAGGAGGCTATAGAACGGGTTCCTCCTCCCAGTCTGGAGTCAGGTTATTACAGCCGATATTTCATCGTTCCAAAGAAGGATGGGGGTTGCGTCCGATTTTAGACCTGCGCCTGTTGAATCGCTCGGTAGGGAAGCTAAAATTCAAGATGCTCACTATCAAGCAGATCATGTCACAAATCAGATCCGAGGACTGGTTTGTCACGATAGATCTAAAGGACGCGTACTTCCACATTTCCATCCTTCCACAACACAGGAAGTTCCCGAGGTTCGCCTTCGGGGGCGAGGCGTACCAGTACAGGGTTCTTCCATTTGGCCTAGCTTTATCTCCCCGCACTTTCACGAAATGCATGGATGCAGCATTAGTGACTCTGAGGCTTCAGGGTATTCGTATCCTCAATAACATCGACGATTGGTTGATTTTAGCTCAGACAGAGCAGTTGGCGGTTCAGCATCGAGATGTTGTTCTCGCTCATATCAGAAAGTTGGGGTTGAGGCTGAACACGAAGAAGAGTGTTTTATCTCCTTCTCAGAAGACCACTTTTCTGGGGGTCGTTTGGGATTCGGTTTCGATGCGGGCGCGACTTTCTCCGACCCGCATCGCTTCGATTCTCTTAGCTGTGAAACAATTAAAGCTAGGCCAGCTGCTCACTGTAAAGCAGTTTCAAAGACTGTTGGGTCTGATGGCAGCAGCATCCAACGTTATACCTTGCGGCCTGTTGTACATTAGACCGCTACAGTGGTGGCTCAGGACCAAGGGGTTCTCCCCGAGGGGAAATCCGCTCCACGCGATCAAAGTCACGCGGCGCTGCCTTCGTGCTCTGGTCATGTGGAAAGATACTTGGTTCCTATCCAAAGGTCCTGTGCTGGGGGCTCTTTGTCGTCGCGTAACGCTAACGACGGATGCTTCCCTCACAGGGTGGGGGGCGGTCATGAGTGGTCGCCCAGCCCAAGGTCTGTGGCAGGACCATCATCTATCATGGCACATAAATTGTCTGGAGATGTTGGCCGTGTTTCAGGCTCTGAAACACTTCTTAGCAGACCTGAGAGGTCATCATGTGTTAGTTCAGTCAGATAACACGTCGGTGGTCTCTTATATAAATCATCAGGGGGGCCTGCGGTCTCGCCGGCTTTACAAGTTGGCCCGTCAGATCCTTCTGTGGTCCCAAGGGAGGTTACTGTCACTCAGAGCAATGTATCTTCCTGGGTATTTGAATATGGTAGCAGACTCCCTGTCAAGGCAGGGGCCGAGGCCGGGGGAATGGAGACTCCACCCCGAGGTGGTGGAGCTCCTTTGGTTGAGTTTCGGTCGCTCCGAGGTGGACCTATTCGCTTCCAAGGAGACCACGCATTGTCATCTATGGTTCTCCATCAGTCATCCAGCCCCTCTGGGGTTGGACGCTATGGTGCAGCCGTGGCCGAGGTCACGTCTGTATGCCTCTCCCCGATTGCTCTGCTACCGGGAGTTCTGGAGAGGGTTCGCCTGTTACTAGTAGCCCCATTCTGGCCGGCCCGAGTATGGTTTGCGGACCTGGTCTCTCTCCTGGACGGCTCTCCTTTGGAGCTCCCGGTCAGGAGGGACCTACCGGCTCGATATTTCACCCCCGCCCAGAATTGTGGAAGCTGTGGGCTTGACCTCTGAGGGGGCCCAGCTCATAGATGCCGGTCTCTCAACCGAGGTTGTTGAGACCAATCTTCACTCCAGAGCTCCATCCACGAGGAAGCTTTATGCCTTGAAGTGGAAGCTTTTCACTTCTTGGTGTGGAGAACACCTGCAGGTCCCAGTTAACTGCCCAGTGGGTGCAGTGCTGGAATTCCTGCAGGAGCGCTTCTCCGCTGGGTTATCTTCACGGTTATCTTGGGAGACACCCACTTATAACTCGTTTCCTTCGTGGCACTTTGAGGCTGAGGCCAGCAGTTCGCACGAGGGTGCCTTCCTGGGGTCTGGCCATTGTATTAGAAGGTATTTCCCTAGCTCCTTTTGAACCTATTGAATAAGTTCCTGAGAAGTTTCTCACTTTCAAAACTATCTTTCTTCTTGCTATCTCCTCTCTAAAAAGAATCGGAGATTTGCAGGCTCTGTCGGTTTCACCCTCGTGCCTGGAATTTTCGCCTGGCATGGTTAAGGCTTTTCTGCATCCTAGACCAGGTTACGTTCCCAAGGTTCCTACTAATGTTGTTAGACCTACAGTTCTGCAGGCTTTCTGTCCTCCTCCATTTCAGTCGTCAGACCAGGAGAAACTTAATTTACTCTGCCCTGTTAGGGCGTTAGACGCTTATGTCCACAGAGCTGCCCTGTGGAGAAAATCAGAACAACTATTTGTGTGTTTTGGGCCACCTAGGAAAGGGTGTCCCGCGTCTAAACAAAGAATGAGCAAGTGAGTGGTCGAGGCTATCTCACTTGCTTATGAGTCGGCTGGTCAGCCTTCACCTTTGGCTGTACGAGCGCACTCTACTAGGAGTATGGCTGCTTCTAAAGCTCTATTGTCAGGAGTTTCACTAAGTGATGTTTGTGATGCGGCTGGATGGTCTTCACCGCATACTTTTATTAAGTTCTATGATCTAGACCAGTGGTTCCCAATCCTGGTCCTGGGGACCCACAGCTCTGCACATTTTATATGTCTCTTTTATCTGACACACCCAGTTCAGTTCATAGAGCTCTTTCCTAATGAGCTGATGATCTGAATCAGGTGTGTTAAATGAGGGAGACGTATAAACTGTGCAGAGCTGTGGGTCCCCAGGACCAGGATTGGGAACCACTGATCTAGACTTAAGCTCTACCCCTGGGGTACAGGTGCTCTCATCCTCGGTGCGCTAGTTCTCACATGACGGTCACTTGGTCCTATGGCGACGTGGGTATTCGCGTTCCCACAGCGCTGACGCAGCTCGAAGTTCCCTATGATAAGGGAACGTCTCGGTTACGTATGTAACCCTAGTTCCCTGAGTAGGGAACAAGACGCTGCGTCGTTCTGCCATACTCCCGGCACTCCCGTTAGCGCTTCCTTCAGGCTTATCAGAAGCTGATGTGCTTGTGTTGCTGGGGTGCTTTATAGTTTCCTGGTCGATGACGTCACCCGCCTATGACGTTCCATCTCTCCATTGGGCTGATTCGATACGTGCTTTATGACGCACAACGCAGGGGCGTTCCCACAGCGCTGACGCAGCGTCTCGTTCCCTACTCAGGGAACTAGGGTTACATACATAACCGAGACGTTTTGTCTAGTATGAATTGGTTTAAATAAAGCAAGCTGCATTTGGATTCTGCTTCCTCCTTCCTTCAACCACCTCTTTGTAACAATTATGTTGTGTTGGTGTGTTTTGTTTTCTTTTGGTTGTCTTGTAGGTGGCAGGAGAGCGGAGGAAAAACCTGATCCAAATCAGGAGGTGGATAGAGAGAAGTGGATGTAGAAGTGTTCCTGTTACATGCATGGAGTTGTCATTAAACTGAAGAGAGCAGATGAGAGAAAATCCGAACAGAGTTTATTAGAGTACACTGGGGTCTGTTTTTTGTTGATGGAGGTGATACGGGATTTCTTTCGCAGCCATGTCTTGTTTGTTTTTACGACAGGAACCTGTTGCTGAAGGTGCAAGAATAATTTGCTGAGCTTTTTTTAATTAATTGCGTATTGCAGGGTAGACAGGATAATTTATCCTGTCTATCTGGTAGTGAAGTACCCTTGAGTGAGACCTGCATTCAGGTGGTAGTGCCAATGTCTCTTCGAATAATCATTTACGTACTGCACATGGAAACGTTGCGGGTCATCTTGGGGTCAACAAAACATATTAATAATCAATAAACATTATAATAATCTGTTGTGTTATTTTTATTGGCCTCAAAGTGAGGAAGTATATTAAAACCTGTCCAACCTGTCAGCTCACAGGAAAGCCAAACCAGTGCCTAAAATCAGCTACGCTATATCCAATACCAGCCATTGAACCACCATTTCAGCATCTTACCGTAGACTGTGTGGGTCCGTTACCCCCTTCTAAATCAGGAAATGCATATATTCTTACAGTAATGTGCCAGAGTCCTAGATATCCCACTTCCTATACTCTTTCTTCAATCACTACTCATTCTATTGTTAAAGCTTTGACACAGTTTTCTTTCCTGTTTTTGGGATTCCTAGGGTTGTTCAAAGCGCCCATGGATCAAATGTTACCTCCCATATGTTTAATGAAGTCTTGCACAAGCTTGGTGTGAAGCAAAACCATTCTAGTGTCTACCATTCACAAATGCATGGTGCTTTGGAAAGTTTCCACCAAACCTTGATGTCTTTGCTATGGGCTTGTTGTGTGGAATTAAAGTGTGACTCGGAGGAGGGTTTCCCCTGGTTATTGTTGGCAGCTCATGAGGTGGTTCAGGACAGTCTAGGTTTCAGTCCAAATTAATTGGTCTTTGGTCATAAAGTGTGTGGACCACTGGCTGTTCTACATGATGGTCAAAAAGTTGATCTCTGATGGTCTCCACCTCAGAATTTGTTACAATACTGCCGTGCAAAAGCAAAAGACCATAGGTTTGCTTACAGAGAGGCTTTAAAAGGTTTTATAGCGGTTTTATAGCGGTTATTGAATAATGTTGTTTCCAGCTAAAGTTAGTTTTGATTGATTCTCTTCCGTCGAAATGATCATTTTTTATTGAATTAGGGGCTGCTAAGACGACGCCACTCTCTCTAAATGCAAACCTGTGATAAGCGCTGATGGCGTTCACATGCGCATTAAGAATTTATTCTATAGTTATGTGCATTTGAATATATGTGCGTAGGTTTGAAATTCGCTAAAAACCATGCCTAAACAAACTACTTATCTTGCCTATAAATTTGATGCAGAATTTTATTTTATTTTATCATTTCGGGTAGGCACGCGAAAACCGGAATTTCAACAACGCTTTGCCTGTAGAGTGGAATAGGGATCCTCCATAGGGAGAGGCTGGTTGGCACTTCAGCACTGCGTTGGCATCGGGTCCAGGCGAAGGTCCTTCGTCAGATCTGGAAAACGGCCTGGATTCAGCAGGCTGCAGGAAAACCTCGGGATAAACAAAGACACTAAATTAGCGTAGATGCCGTTCTTCTTATGATGTAAAGAGTACATCAGGATTTAAGGGAAGTGTTCCCGGTTCCGGCTGGCCTAATCTATGCAGCCTAACATTTAATTATAGAAGTCGATAATGTATTATGTGAATGCTAGGTCAAAGAGATGTGTTTTTAGTCTAGATTTAAACTGACAGACTGTATCTGCTGAAGATTGTTCCAAAGTTTTGGTGCTAGAGAGGAAAAGGACCTACCGACAGCAGTCGATTTAGATATTCTTGGTGTTATCAACTGGCCGGAATTTTGAGATCGCAATAGACGTGAAGGACTATAATGCGTTAAGAGCTCGCTCAAGTACTGCGGCGCTAAACCATTTAGTGCTTTGTAAGTAATCAGCAATATTTTAAAATTTATACGATGTTTAATAGGTAGCCAATGCAGTGTTGACAGAACCGGGCTAATATGGTCATACTTCCTGGTTCTGGTAAGAACTCTAGCGGCTGCATTTTGGACCAGCTGTAGTTTGTTTATTAAGCGTGCAGGGCAACCACCCAGTAGAGCATTATAATAATCTAGCCTTGAGGTCATGAACGCATGAACCAATTGTTCCGCATTTGTCAGTGAGAGCATATGATGTAATTTAGATATATTTTTAAGATGGAAAAATGCTGTTTTACAGATACTAGACACGTGACTTTCAAATGAAAGATTGGTATCAAAGACCACACCCAGGTTCCTAACTGACAACGAAGACTTAACACAGCAGCCATCAAGTGTTAGACAGTATTCTAGGTTATTAGGCGAGGACGTTTTTTGTCCAATAATTAGAATCTCTGTTTTTTCAGAATTTAGTTGTAGGAAATTGCTAGTCATCCAATTTTTTATATCAGCTATGGATTCAGTTAATTTTGTGAATTGGTAAGTTTCGTTAGGTTTTGAAGAAATATACAGCTGAGTATCATCAGCATAACAGTGAAAGCTAATTCCATGTTTCCTAATGATATCTCCTAATGGTAGCATGTACAGAGTGAACAGCAGCGGTCCTAGTACTGAGCCTTGTGGTACGCCATACTGAACTTGTGATCGATAAGACATATCTTCATTTACTGCTACAAACTGATAACGGTCAGACAAGTATGATTTAAACCATGCTAGTGCAATTCCACTAATGCCAACATTGTTTTCTAGTCTATTTAAAAGAATATTGTGGTCAATAGTATCAAATGCAGCACTAAGATCGAGTAACACTAATAGAGAGATACAACCGCGATCGGATGATAAGAGCACATCATTTGTGACTCTAATGAGAGCAGTCTTTGACAGAAAAGGCAGATTCGAGATCGGCCTGTAATTGACTAATTCTGTAGGATCAAGTTGCGTTTTTTAACAAGCGGTTTAATCATAGCCAGCTTAAAGTTTTTTGGTACGTATCCTAGAGACAAAGATGAATGAATGATATCTAGAAGAGGATCTATGACCTCTGGAAGCATCTCTTTCAATAGTTTAGTCGGTATAGGGTCTAACATACATGTTGTCGATTTAGATGATTTAACAAGTTTGCAAAATTCTTCCTCTCCTATAGCAACAAATGAATCAAATTTGTCCTCATGAAGACTACACTGCACTGTCTGATGCATCTCTTTAGTAGACGGTTGCATAGTTATAATTTTGTCCCTGATATTATCGATCTTATAAGTGAAGAAGTTCATAAAGTCAGTACTGTTGTGTTTCTTGGAAACTTCTGGGCTTGAAGCTTTCTTTTTCGTTAGTTTATTTACTTCTTCAAATAAATACCTAGGATTATGTTTATTTTCTTCTAATAGGTTTGAAAAATAATCAGATCTAGCAGCTTTTAAAGCCTCTCTGTAAGCAATTGAGCTCTTCTTTCATGCAATCCGAAATACCATTACAGTTTGGATGCGTGTCTCTAATTCTGAAATCTTCTCCGTCAGCCTGACTGTCTCCTTGCATTTATCACATAAAAACCCTATATTGCCGACGGGGAAGCCTATAGTAAACATATGGCATGAGGTGCAAGTGACAATAACAGGACAAGACATTACTCACCGTGTGAGTCTCAAGGGGGAAAGCACTGCGTATGCTACTTTTCTTGAACGGACGAGGAGCGTGACACCTTCGAACACGAATCTCGGTAAGAGCCTGTGAAAGTATATGCGTCTTTCAGATCCACTGCTATAAACCAGTCTCTGGGTCGAATGTGCGCGATAATCTGTTTTATTGTGATCATTTTGAACGCATGTTTAGCAAGCAGGGACGTGCACAGACATTTTGAGGGGCAGGGGCTCAAGTGAAAAAAAGGGCACTTCTCATAATTACGTTTTTTTTTTTTTTTTTTTACTTTTTTTAAACCAAAAAGTACATATATTAACAACTCCTTTGAGCGTACACAACTCCTTTTTAAAAAAAAATATGTAAAAAGTTAATTAATTTTATCTTCCTCAAACTCATGCAATTGTTTCATTTTCAAAAGATGTCTACAAAATAATCAGTTCACAAAGAAACCATGGTCTCCTTAGTATTCAATTTTTTGCATAAATTATAAATTATATATAGACTAATCATTATAAAAGCTACGCAAGTTATTTAGTCAAGAGCAGTGGGTCATTTTCTCTGTTCCTTTTGTTCTTTGATTAACTTTACAGACAGAAAGCTTTATTGGTAGCTGGCCCTTTAAGACCAGCGGTGCAGAGCCAGAGACGCAGATCTCACACGCGCCTCATTCTCTCACGACAACTCTTTATGTCCATCATAAGACTGCTCTTATGTTGTGAAGATACTTGACAAACTACATTTTGGCATAATTGTATGTGTTATTGTTCGTTCAAGCGCGAAAGAGAACTGTATTCTGGCGCGCGGTCTGTGCATGCGCACGATACTGGCGCGCGTCTTCACAGTGAGGACATTCACATGAGAAGAGAGAGAGAGAGAGAGAGGGAGCGCTTTAGAACTCCTGACCTGATATCACTATTCAATAAATATATTTGTTTGACAGGGAAGCTGTGCGCAAACAGGATATATATTATTTTTCAAAAAAAACAAACAAAAAAAAGCGCCCCCCAAAAAAGGGCACTTTCTCTCCAGGAATAAAAAGGGCAGGTGCTCAAGCCCCTTTTGATGTCTATGTGTGCACGTGCCTGTTAGCAAGTCTTATGCCACTCGGTACCACTTGAAGATACCCTTTACCGCTATGGAGGTATTTTGTCATGTCTAATGTATTAATAATGCCACCAGAATGCAACCAAAGCACAGGATAGCAATAAGTAGATGGCTATAATTAATTGTAAATCATACAAAATAAATGCCATGATCACTAGACCATCAAGCGATAAAATCTAAATCCTTGATTTTAAACTAATTAATCTAATAAAAGCGGGCGGAGGAACCGCGCTTGAATTAATTATTGTAAAAGTGAACGAAAGAATCACGCTTGATTGATAAGGTGCGCGGGAAAAATAGTAAGCCGTATTTACAGAGCAAATTTGCTACCCTTGTTGTCGGTTCAAGGTGACAGAGCCGAATCTGTTAAAGACATTTAAACAGATTATTAGACGCGCGTCGAAAGGAAAAATCCAAGAGAGGAGGCTCAGCCAAAATGGGGTCATCTAACAAAAACCTAGGTAATTGTTACACATCAGTTTTCCAAAATGAAACCGAGATTGTCTTTGTACTGAGAGCCCTGAAGCTGAACCACGATCTCGACTGCTCTCCGATTCGAAGACCAGTACAAAAAGCAGCACGAGACGCACAAGTGCAAGCAGTGGTACAAGAGAGATGGGCATTGGAACGATGCGTGTCCGAATTTGAAGTCAGATTTGAAATACGGGAGGAACGGAGAGCAGGGGAGGGTCTGGTTTGAAGCGGGAAGCGATCGTGTGATCGTGTGAAGTGATTTTTTAATTTATTTTACTAACACACACACACACACACACACACACACACACATGTTGGTGCAACAGCATTATGAGGACTCTCCATAGGCGTAATGGTTTTTATACTGTACAAACTATATATTCTATCCCCCTACACTGCCCCTATCCCTAAACCTACCAATCACATGAGACATGCTGCATTTTTAATTTTTTAATAAAACATTGTTTTTTATGCTTTTTAAGCCATTTGATTTATGAGGACTTTTGACATGTCCTCATAAATCACCCATAAGTTGTTATACCAGTGTAATACACATGTCATTATACAAATTTGTGTCCTCATAAATCACATAAACCAACTCACACACACACACACATACACACACACACACACACACACACACACACACACACACACACACACACACACACACACACACACACACACACACACACACACACACACACACACACACACACACACACACACACACACACACACACACACAGACACGTAGGCCTATACTGATTTACACTATGCTATCTGAAATTAAGAATCTGCTTGTAAATCTTTGTGTGTTTTGAAATGTTGTGAATGATGAAATTTTGAGCAGTGTTTTCCGATGAATGTTTGAAGAAACTTGGTTTGAAATGTTGTGAATGAGGGAACATTGAGCGCTACGAGATTAAAAGTAGTGCAGGAGTCAGTTGAACAGGGCAGTGAGAAACAAAAAAGGTTGTTATGGCTTGGTTCAACGTATGAATAGGAAGATAAAAGTCGAACTGTCAGGAGAAATAAAGTTTTTACTTCTTCATCCAGTAAATGGATGCATCACATTAGATTTCTAGAGAAATGGAAGCTTTACCGTTAAGTTCTGCCAGGAAGACTCAATTGTTACGTCACTTATTACCTTCTCATCTATCCAATCGCGTCTAATGCTTGTGGTATAAAAGAACGGTACTTACACATGTTTGAGTTCGCAGATGCTAAGGCTTTCATTCACCTCCATCCTCCCCACCACCACCAATACAGTTCCTTCTCCTCCATCCTCCCCACCACCACCAGGATGGTCCCTTCCTATACCTCCAGGGGGTCGGCTGCGCCCCCGCCTTCGTCTTCAGGCGGGAAATGCAGAGTCCGGACCCTCGGATTGCGAGCTATGGACAGGGCCTACGCCAAAGAACTTTATTGCTTGCTGGGCTATCAATAAATGTATCAATTGTTACAGTACTTATTCTCCCGAGTCTTTCTGGTAGAACTTACATTTACATGAGAGGATTGAAGTAGCAAGCAGCAATAAGGCTGTCTGTGTGAAATAGATGGAACTGTAAAATGTGAGAAATGTGTTTGGGGAGTGTATGCAAACAATCATGTACAGGTAGAACAAAATGCAGAAAGAATTAGCATTTAGGGAAAGATAGTAGGAAAATTTGGGTTTTTCCTGATCGAAGTCAACAGTGAATGCATGCACAGCTGGAAGCTGCAGGGTCAAATGCCTTCTAAAAAGATCAATGAGATGATAACAATTCAGTCTGGATACTTACTCAATGGAGACCCCAGAGACCAGTAAAAAGTTAGTTTGATTTATACAACTCTACATAATATAATTTATATTATGACCAGATTGTGATAGATATATATTATATTATAATGGCCAGGAATAGCTTTAGTATGTTGATGAATAAGCATTGATTTAGAAGAGGAAAGAATGAAAATAATCAGATTGTAGAAAGATGGTATATGCATGTAGGGAGCAAGAAGGCAGGAACACTACTAGTGTTGGATTGAAGAAGATAAAAGAGAACAAATATGTGACCCTGGACCACAAAAGCAGTCTTATGTGTCCATTTTTTAAAATTGAGATTTATACATCACCTAAAGGCTGAATAAATAAGCTTTCCATTGATTTATTGTATGTTAGGATAGGACAATATTTGGCCGAGATACAACTATTTGAAATCTGGAATCTGAGGGTGCAAAAAAATCTAAATATTGAGAAAATCACCTTTAAAGGTTTCCATTTCTGTTGGTTATTGTGCTGCATCCACTTACAAAAATACAATTTTTATATATGTAAGGTAGGAAATTTACTAAATATCTTCATGGATCATGATCTTTACTTAATATCCTAATGATTTTTGGCATAAAAGAAATATCGATAATTTTGACCCATACAGTGTTTTGCTAGCTATTCCCACAAATATACCCGTGCTACTTAAGACTGGTTTTGTGATCCAGGGTCACATATAGTAGAAAATTATATGTAAGGAAAATGTCTGATAGAATTTTTGGTACTAATAATGAACGCCTGTTAAATCAAACTAAGTTGAAATGGTATGAAAAGTTTTATCAAGTAAAGCGGGAAAAATTCTATATTTTAGGGACTGAGAAAATAATGATTGAAATAATGATATGAATGCGCTTTATTGTATTGATATTATGAAAACAAGGGTATTGAAGAATAGATTACCATATTTTAGAGTTGAATGTGCAAGCAGCTATGATAGCTGTCTGTGTAATTTAGAAATAATGATAATGTTGAGTTGAATCTGCAGACATTTGATGTCTATCATTTCATTTGATAGAAGAATAAGCTTTTAAACCAGTATTAATGAAATTGATGACATGCTAAATTTCTTTATACTGTATAAATAGTAACTGAACAGTCATGATACAAAATATGAGACATAAGAGAGCAAATGCTCTGCTCTGAAGCTCTCACTTTGAAGAAAATTTGCAGATGATGTTTAGTTTTATTCAATAACCATTGTTTTTTTTTTTTTACCTAAAGGGTCGGATATTATGTTAATATTTTGATTTTATCCTCTGTTGAAGACAGGGAAGATTAGCATTACGTGTTAATATTTTGATTTGATCCTCTGTTGAAGGCAGGGAAGATTAGCCTTACAGGCTAATATTTTAGTTTATCCTTTGCTCTGTCAAGGAAGGTTAACAATAGTTGATCTGTGTTAACAAGTATAACCTCTGCTGAACAGAGAAGTTTTTAGTTTTTGTATGGTAACAAAGAAATCCACAAAATGGTTAGAAGGAATGCTAGGTTCCATCAGAAAATTATGTGTCAATATGGATTAGATAGCAGACTGATGTTAATATGATGAAATTTAAGGTTTCATTTAAGAAAGAACAGGAGGTATGTTAGGTCGTAAATGAAGACTTTTTGTTTCTCAGAAACAAAGAACCATTTGCCCTGGGGGTAGAAACTAAACCAGTCGAAACCAGTTAAAGATAAGGAAAGTTACAGAAACTGGGAAGGAGGGGAAGACAATAAAACGCCCAAGAATGGGGGTTGAGCGTCCCACTGTTAAATTGCATTTCTAACCTGCTAGATCGGGTTTCAATAGGGTTGATGAAAAGACAGATAAGAAATGAGTTGCAAAATAGGGGAGCGCGGGGCACAACCTAACGCGGGGTTAGATGTAACACGGACCGTTTACATAGTTAGTCAGGATCAAGCCGGTTGTGTTTCCGCTCTTTTTCTCTCGCTGCCAGAAGACGGTCTCCCGCGAATTTTTGGAAAGTTTTGATAAGATTTCATGAAGATACTGGACAAAGAGTGTTTTGACACCATTAAAAAGTAATTTTTTTCATCGTACGTTTTTTTTTGGTTTCTGAGCTGGGTGTGTACGTCACCAAATCTTACTTTATATTACCTTAATCGCCGTCTTGTGGGCTAAAACACAGCACCGTTTTGAAACATGTCAGCAACTCCTAGCAACTGTTAGCTAGGCTTAAAATATGTTTTACACAGCGGGGTTAGTTGTAACACAGTGTTAAAACTAAGCCGCCAAGTGTACAATGATAATCAAATGAAAACAGGGAGCCACACAAGTTTTCAGGTTCGAGTATTTATATATTTATTTTGCCACATTAAACTTTGTTGGACTTTCACAAACAATGTTGGAATTCAATTTTTAAAATTTTGTTTACTATGCATTGATCACTTGTTTATTTATTAAAAAATATAGCCTGTTTTTCATGCAATAAACCCTTTAAATTAGATTTTAAGCTAGTTTTTATTATTAGTATTACTGTTATTATTAATAATAATAATAATTGAGCATCCAACTGCAGCACAAAAATAATTAAATTTCAATTACAATATTTGATGATTTTATTTATTTATTTATTTATTTATTGCAAAACTGTGCAGCCCTTTCCTATATCTCTATCCACGATATTGATCCATAATATAAGTATGATTGGATGAGGGATGGATGTATGGATATCTATATATACAGATGCACAAACAATATCAAACTATACAGATAAAATAGTACTGAATTATGTGTGTTACTAACCCCTCTGTCTGTTACAATTAACCACACATATGGGGTAAGTTGTAACATTTGCACTTCTGTCACTTTCAGTGCAACTACACGAAAATGGTAGGTCCTAGAAAAAAACTTTAAGTGTTCATTTGTAGCAGAGATGTGTATGTTGCTTGTGTAAAAATATATTAATCAAACTTAATTATTTTTTAAATAATTGAGCCAAAACCAAAATGTGTTAGGTTGTGCCCCGCTCTCCCCTACTTTTAAAAGTATTGCTAATTGCAGTTTGGTAAACTCTTAGAAAAGAAAACATGGATGTCAGGTATTAAACTATGATACTTATGAAACCTGACAACTAAAATATAGATGAAATTTGAAAGATTATTAGTTAGGGGATTAACAGTTGCTAGCTGTGTTAAAAAGGCATTTGTTTAAACAAAAGCTTGTTAGTGTTGACCAAGAAAGGACTAGGAGCTGAATGTGTTGATTTAAGAAGATAAGCTTGTGGTTTTGGCTGAAGCAATTTGCATATCTGAATCTGGTGTGTGTGTGAGGCTGGAACTGCCAACACGACATACACTTTATCTGAGTTGAAATTTGTAATGTCTAAATTCCCTACATGGGCAAGAGAAAAGTATAAAAATTACGCTTGTATTGAAAATACATGTAATTTATGAAAAACATGTCTTAAGATGGGCTAGAGTTAAAAAGATGACAGATAAAAGTCTGAAGTTTGGTAGGTAAGTTTAAAGGAAGCAGGAATTACCAGTCCGGAATAACTCAAGAGTCTCTCTCTCTCTTTCAATGACAGCTAAAAGCTGTCATCTGAGCCTGTGTTATAAGTGATAATAAGCTATTTATAATAAAACACAGTGTTTTCAGTTGAAAACCATAGATATGGAAATGATAAAAGAAATCATGCTAGAGGCAATTCAGAATTAATAAATTCAGAGGGCAATTTGTATTTTAATGTTGTAAATGTAAAACTGAATGACTTTAAAGAAGTCTTTAAAATAATGCAGACCTTATACGATATAAGTGACATTTTTGATTAGTTTATTTTAGGACCAGTAACTTATTTGTCTCATTTTTAGTCTCCACCATTCAGGATCGATGGAATCGACTGAATTATAACTGTGAATTTCATACAGTAATTGTTTGTTTTGTTTTTCTTTGGATTTACTTAATCACTTAATTTTTTCATTTGTCTCATTATTTCTCATTTTCACCCAAATACAAATATTTGTACTCTCATTAATGCTTTTGAAACATTTCTCAAACTTATTTGATTTCTGCTTATTTGTATTTTGTCCATTTTACTTTCAACAATGTTTTGGGACATTAATTCAATTGAATCTCTGTGGTTGGTTACACTGAATAATTTGCTGATACTCTTCATGAAATGGGTTTTTAACCAGCATTTGTTTTGTTTTGTTTTTTTGTAATGCAATTTATATAAATGTTTCCAGAAACAGTGTAAGAGCTTGTAAGATCATCTTTTATCCTCCCTTGACCATATTTTGAAATACATCAATTTAAAGGCACACTGTGGAACTTTTCAACCTTTATAATATATTACCAAAACCCATTGAGATGGTACATCGACTTACAATAGGTTGAATGACACGTCTGCCGAAGCCTGAAGGTGTCTGTATCGCTTTTACTAGCACTATGTAACTTCGGGTTTCGGGTAGGAACCCGAGCACAAAAAGAACTACAAAATTCAAACGCTTTACGGCATACGTCACTTCCCCCACCACCCCAACTTCCTCAAATTCTAACGTGAGAGCTCAACTCGCGTTTGATTGCCGGCGTCTGTATGTTGTCGTCATGGCTGAATCAACAGCTACTCGGAAGAAAGCAAAGATTTTGTCAGAGGAGACCAAAAAAAGAAAAAGGGAGAGTGATAAACTAAAAGCAAGGACGAGGATAAACATTGGTCAAGCGTTCCCTCGCTGGCGTGCGATAAAGGAGGATGAGGGATTCCCGACCGATGCTGACCTGGCCGTCATGCTTTTGGACTAGTAAGTTAAATATATTGCTTTGCACAATATCGCTACTTTTTCTCGCAGGCAAGGTCTCTGCCTCTCTCTCCGCGCTACACGGTTTGGCGCTGACCGACGCACATACAGTAGGCTATGTTCTGTCTCGCATGCGCAGCTCTAGATTCTAGGAGATTTTAACAATTTACGTGTCGTGTTGCTGTTGTATCAGTCAGATCAGCGTAGCACTCAATAATCGGGACAAGAGAGGTCCCGATCGGGACAAATAAATTAGGCCCAAAAATCGGGACGTCCCGGCTAATTCGGGACAGTTGGCAACCCTATCTCTAACCCATTGCAAAGAGATCCTGAAGACGTTAATTGTTTGCTTCAGGTGTGTTTGATTAGGGTTGGAGATGAACTGTGCAGGACAGACGATCGGCAGGAGCAGGATTGGGCAACCCTTGTCAATGCGACTTACCTGATCAGACATTGTTTTCTGCGTATGCTACTTTTATTCAATTTGTTTTCTTTATAGGATTTATATTATTAATCTTATATTTATATTATTATTTTGGTCAGTAGTGAATCGATTAACTTTCTCCAACATACAAATCAAATGTAGTCTGCACACACATAAAGACACTGGAGGTTGACTGTTTGTTGACTTTTGCGACAATGCTGCGGCGCTTGTGGCCTCTAGGGGCACTAGACGTGAAAATTACAGGTCGAGCGCACCCTAGTGGCCAAAAGTTCCACAGTGTGCCTTTAAGAAAATTTTATTCTGACCATATCAAACCTCTGACCAATGAAGAATGCCATATGCTTTTGTTGGTTGTTGTGCTATGCTCTTTTAAATTACAGAATCCATGCTGCCTAAGTTCGTATCCAGTGTCCGGTATAAGAAAGAGACAGCTCCCAGTTTGATGTCCCACTGTCTCACTCGTTTGCTCCCAGATCCAGTGCCTGTTCTTGTGGAGGTGTTAGGTGTGTGATGGATGATTTGCATAACTATGAACGGGGCAACATAAACCAGGGCTGAAAGGAAAACAAAGACTGACCAACTGATATTACAACAAGCATGGGCGAAAGGTCTGAAGATGACATCTACACAACAGAAAGCATGTCTTGGGCTATGGACTGTGCCACCTTTGGACTCCATGCGTGTGGCCACCGGTGCCAAGGGTGGATTTTTATGATTGAAAATAATCAAAGAAATTTGAAATAAGGGATTTTTACTTTGTTTTTATTTTATTTTATTTTATTATTATTATTTTTTAATTATTATTTTTCTTTATTCCTACTATGCTTTAAACTATGTCTGAGATAACTGAGGGCCTGATTTTTATGTCAGAAATGCGGTAACAGTGTTTACCTATTTAGCCCGGTTTTAGACAAAGTGTTTAACTATTTGCTACAAACTTTTTATTTTTAAAATTTGTATTCCTTTCAAAATATTCTTTCCAAAATTCAAGTAGAGTGATCAGGCATACGAAAACCAGACATTAAGAGATGGACGTGGATTAATGTTAATGTGTTATTCTGATAATATTGTTATTCATATGTGAATAGGAGGCTGTTCATTTGGATAAACAAAATGTGATTATACGACTTAAAATTTGCTCTATTGATTTCTTTTATTATTATGATTCGATAATCTGAATTATAAAAAAGGGAGGAATTGTAGTGGAAATTTTAATATTGGCTGATTAATGAACATTACATTTAAAATACCATATGATCTCTGTATTCCTGATTACGAGAACAGATAGCCTCTTGTGTTTCTGTTGTTGTGTTTGTGCAGCTGGGAGAGTGTATGTGAGGCACTCAGCAGGTGGTTGGGCAGTGACTTTAGAGGTGATAAGACCCCCTGGTCTTAGGGGTAGTCATAAAGTTCACTATAAGACTGCTGGCAGTCCCCTGCTCACTGTCTCACTCCGCCTACAGCCGTACTGTATGGTTGACTGGGAACTTCTTGCAAGAATAAATTTTCTTTTTTAATACAATTTGGAATCCTGTCTCTTAACGTGATGCTCTTTGTTTAATTATTGATTTTGCCACATCACCTATTTGAACATGATTTGTTTCCAGGTATGACAAAAATGTGCTTTTGAGTTTCATTTATATATATATACTGTATATATATATATATATATATATATATATATATATATATATATATATATATATATATATATATATATATATATATATATATATATATATATATATTGTTCTTTCATTCTTTGGGGTCCTTGCATTATTTCTCACACCTAAATGAAAGGCTCATTATTATGCAGAGTATTTGTCTTCTCAGGTGTGAACCAACTAATTATTCACAACGGGGTTGTGCAGTTGACGCAAAAAAAAAAAAAAAAAAAAAACAATTTTAATCAATCTATTGTGTTATGTGAATGAATAGGCAGGATGATTTTCAGATCATTTTGAAGCAAAAACTCTAGGCGACAACTTTCATTAGTCAAAAGTCTTGTGGACACATATTTAGTATGTGTTTTGTGGCCTTATTTCAGAAACTTTATTTTTTAGTTTTTTCAATAACCATGCATAGACAATATTCTCTCAAAAATACAAACATGTACATACATGTTGCTCACATATTATGGTAGCCCCATTTGTGCTATATAGAGTGCTTTTACACCTTTGCCATTAACATGTTTATAAATAACTGAAAAAAACACAAATGTCAGTGTATGTCAAAACATCCCAAGGGCCCCAAAAACACCTTGGTCCCCAGAGGGTTAAGCTGGGATAGAGTTAAAAGATGGTAGATAAAGTTTGATGTTAGAAGTTTATGAGAGTACAGTGTACCAGTCCTGAATGCCTCAGAGTTTCTCTCTCATTCAATGTTAGCTAAAAGCTGTTATCTGAGCCTGTGTCATAAGTGATAATGAGCAATTTATAGTAAAAGCACAGTGTTTCGTTGAAAATCATAGACACAGAGATGTTAAAAGAAATCATTGCCATTCAGAGGGCAATTTGTAAATGTTTTAAATGTAAAACTGAATGACTTTAAATAAGTCTTTAAAATAATAATGCAGATCTTAACCGATAGAAGTGACGTTTTTGACTAATTTATTTTAGGACCAGTAACTTCTTTGTCTAATCTTAGTCTCCACCATGAAACAGGGCAGATGGCTCCAGCTACAGATGTACAGTAACAGTACACTGTATTGACGGGTGTGATCTAAATTCACTGAGTATAATCTAAGTAGCTAGGTTGCTGCTTTTAAGATGGTTAATGGATTGAAGTGATTAAATACTGCTGTTATTAACCTGTCTCCTTGTGTGAACACTATTAGGCAGTCCGAATGGCTCTGGTGACTCTAGAATATGCCTTTCCTAAAGCTCCAGAAAACAACTTATTTTGTTGAAGAAGACGGTCAAAGATTCTGTAATGGAGAAGAGCAGTGTGCACAAGGTGATTTCTCAATGACGGGTAAGATCCTCTTTGGCCAGACAGAGGGCAACCTAAGGCAGGGGGTCACCGCAGACACTGGCCATCTCCTGATGGAGGTGTTAATGTGAGATGGGTATGAGAGTGGAACAGATGCTGTAAGGCCAGCAGCATCATACACCATGCAGGGGATATGAGCTGTAAGAAGTTATGGCAGTCTGACCCAGAAATATGAGTTTTCCCCTATACCACTCACCAGAAACCGCATTAATTTTATGGCTTGTTTTTCATTGTGACAAGTGTCTGCAACTATGCCAGGGGACAACACCCTGAAGAGAAGAAAATTAAAGATAAAGAGCTAATGGGAAGGGGCTTTCAAGAGCCAGCTGAGACCATAAGGGGATTGTCATTATTTGTTGTGGAGACAGGAGAAAAACTTTTTATGATGTTGGTTGCCTTATAGGCAAGAAAATGTAAAGAAAAAGTGTTGATTTTGAACTAATATGTCTATAACATAGTTTTAACTTCTGAAGGTTGTTAGACATGGTGGCGGCTAAATATGAAGACAGCTTTTGTAGATTTGAGGAAAGTCTGGATAACAAAGGTGAATGGTCAAAGGTTATTGTAATGAACTTAATATTACATTCTGTATAAATTACAGTCTTAGGAGGCTGTTGAAAATATTATTTTTTTATAGTGATAGAGACTGCCTGAGTGGAGGAGGGGATGGTAACTGTGTTTCTGTCTTTCTGTTATCGGCCTGCTAGAGCAAGCTGACGCAAAATAATGATAATGAAACAAAACAACCCAGCTGACTTTTCTAAAAATTAAACGAATAATGAACAGACATGCTTTGAAACTGGTTAAAGACTATGTACAATTAGGTAAAACCAGAAAAAAAATGTGAAGTGATTATGTTTAGAGTTAGGCCTTAATATCAAAAAGCGAATATTGAAAATGAGCAGGTTAACATATGTGTGTCTAGTATGAGTGCGTGTGATGGTGACTGCACTTTATGTCTTGTATGTGTTAGTTTGTTGTACTAGTATTTCCTGATTTTGTGGATATTGTGTCATTAACCTCTGGAATGAGTGTTTTATCATTACAGATGGGTTAAGTGAAACAACAAACTTTAATTCTGAGTCAATCTGATGAAAAGACAATGCAGAACATGGGATGAGCTTTAATTGGATTGGTTTTCCAGCTCTGTCTGCTTTTGGTAATTATGACTACTTTTGTCATGTATGATGTTAATTTGATTTACTCTCTAGATTAGTATTTTATATAAATTGGAATTGTGAAGTTGAAGATTGCCGTCCATTAGGGGGTAAAAACTCTTGTCTAAATTCAACTCTAAATTTAGGGTCTAAATTTAAAACAGACAACTAGCTGGGATCATAATGGTAAACGTAAAAATAATAGATTTGACGGCAGAGAGACAAAGTGACACATTGGCTAAGTCACTATCCAAATTATCCAGAGTGAGCTCCTCATTTTTATGAAAGCCCGGTGGGCGAACAAAGGAGGAGTGAATATAACTTCTAAAAAAGTTTAATTTCTTAATCCATTAAATGGATGTATGACATTAGATGTCTAAGAAAACTTCAATTTAGTTAATAAAGGTTAAATGAGAAACGTACTCGGTTACTAACGTAACCTCGGTTCTCTCTAGAGAGGGAACGAGTACTGCGTAATATCTTACGCTACGGGGAAACACTCTTTCCTCGAGATATTGAAGCCAAAAATTACCCTTAATTTTTTAATCATGCAAAACGCTTTTGCAGCAGCAAGCAGACAAGGGCGAAACAGCTCGCGCGCGCCATTGGCTGCCTCGCTGGAAAAGCTGCAGCCTATCGAGTGAGGCACTGCGTGACGTAATGACGAATGAGGACGCTTCGCGCTCATTTCGTCATGTCCCGCCAGTATAGGCGTGGTCTCGCCCTATAAATACCCCCTCGATAGCTGTATTTCTCTGATTTTGTACGCCGAAGCGAACCAGAGCATAGTCCAAGCACGGCAAGATACGCAGTACTCGTTCCCTCTCTAGAGAGAACCGAGGTTACGTTAGTAACCGAGTACATTCTCTTACGAGAGTATCTCTCGTACTGCGTAATATCTTACGCTATGGGGACCCCATGCAAAACGCCGTGCGGACAGGGATCCAACACCAGAGTCCCGGGGCCAAGCCCGGGGCACATCTAGTGCACAATCACCACAACTCACACAGAGTAGAGGAGGAGAGGCTAGAAGCATCACTCCTTCATAAAAGTCCCGTAGGGGTACCGACCCGCAAGGGTACACATAGCCGCATTGGCGGCCGATAAGCCCGAAGTTCAGACCGCCAAAAGTTTAGCTTGTGAGGCGGGCACCTCCAGGTTATAGTACTTGATAAATGTAGACGGCGAGGCCCAGCCCGCAGCCGTACAGATATCCTGCAGGGAGATCCCGCTATACCATGCCCACGACGAGGCCACGCCTCTCGTGGAGTGCGCTTTGACACCCAATGGGCACCGCAGGCCCTTGGAAGTGTAAGCCAGCGCTATGGCATCCACTATCCATCTGGATAGGCTCTATTTTGAAGCGGCGAGTCCCTTAGAACGGCCGCCAAACAAAACAAAAAGCTGCTCGGTCTGTCTGAACTCAGCCGAGCGGGACACATAAGCCCTTAACGCCCTGACAGGGCAAAGGAGACTCGCGTCCCTCTCCTCATCGAGAACCGGAAGGGCTGACAGGGAAATTACCTGGGCCCTAAACGGTGTATTGAGGGATTTCGGCACGTAGCCGTGCCTCGGTTTGAGTACGACCTTAGAGTCGTTAGGCCCAAACTCCAGACATGACGCGCTTACAGAAAGCGCCTGCAAGTCCCCTACACGCTTCACTGAAGCGAGAGCCAATAAAAACACCGTCTTAAGGGACAGGTGCTTCATGTCCGACAGCTGGATCGGCTCAAACGGGGCGCCTTTCATGGCCTCCAAGACCGTGGAAAGGTCCCAAGCCGGGACTGAAGGGGGCCTGGGAGGGTTTAACCTCCGAGCTCCTCGTAGGAAACGCACGACTAAGTCGTTTTTCCCCAGTGGCTGGCCAGACACCGGTTTAGCAAACGTTGCTATGGCCGCCACGTAAACTTTGAGCGTGGATGGGGTCCTTCCCTTATCCATCAGCTCCTGAAGGAAGGCAAGCACTTCCTTAACCCCGCAGTCCACGGGTGAAAAGCCACGGGCTCGACACCAAGTAGAGAACACCGACCCTTTAGAGGCATAGAGCCGTCTGGTAGACGGAGCTCTAGCCTGCGCGATCGTGTTTAGCACTCCTTCCGGGAGGCTAGCGGGTACCCGTTGATGACCCATGCGTGCAGGGACCACAGTTCCGGGTGAGGATGCCAAATCGAGCCCTCCGCCTGAGAGAGGAGATCTCTCCTCAACGGTACAGGCCACGGGGCAGTGCTGGTCATCCGCATCAGGACCGGAAACCAAGCCTGGTTCGTCCAGAGCGGAGCCACAAGCAGCACTGGGCATCCATTTTCCCTGATCCGCTCCAACACCTGAGGCAGGAGCGAGACCGGGGGAAAAGCATACAGGGGACCGCTGGGCCAAGTATGGGCCAGCGCGTCCCTGCCCTTCGAGAAGAATACTGGGCAGTGAGCGTTCTCGCGAGACGCGAACAGGTCCACCTGCGCTCTGCCAAACGTTTCCCACAGTAGCTGGACCGTCTGCGGATGCAGCGACCATTCTCCTGTCGGGACGTTGTCTCTGGACAGCATGTCTGGACCCGTATTCAGGTGCCCAGGCACGTGCGCCGCTTTCAAAGAAAGGAGGTTGCGCTGGGCCCAGACCAAGAGGGGTTCCGTCAGCCTGCAAAGGCGTGCGGACCCGAGGCCGCCCTGGCGATTTATGTACGCCACCACTGACTTGTTGTCCGACCGGACCAAGACGTGGTGGCCCTTTACCAGGGGACGGAAGCGCCGTAGTGCTTTGTTGACTGCTATCAATTCCAAGCAGTTTATGTGAAGGAGCTTCTCCTGCTCTGACCATAGGCCAGCCAGCGGCCTGCCCTCGAGCAGCGCTCCCCACCCCGTGGTGGAGGCGTCCGTAGACACCACCTTCACCCTTGAGGCGGTCCCCAGACTCACACCAGACTGATACCAGCTGGTCACTTTCCATGGTTTCAGAGCCGAAACGCACCGTTGGTCGACCCTGAAGCGACACCGGCCCGTGGTCCATGCCCAGGGCGGGACCCGTGCCTTCAGCCACCTCTGCAGTGGGCGCATGCGAAGCAGGCCCAGCTGGAGTACAGGGGATGCCGAGGCCATCAGGCCCAGCATTTTCTGAAACCGTCTGAGCGGGACTATAGAGCCGTGGCGGAAGGATTCCGCGACGCCGCTGAATACTTAGTACGCGCTCCGGTGACAGGCGTGCCGTCATGGATAGCGAGTCCAACACTGTTCCCAGGAAAGAAATTCTCTGGCTGGGACACAGCGAGCTCTTTTCCCAGTTGACTGTCAGGCCCAGTGTCTCGAGATGCTCGAGCAGTGTGGCCCTGTGTTCTATGAGCTCTGACCGTGATCGAGCTAGAATCAGCCAATCGTCCAAGTAGTTCATAACTCGCATGCCCTGAAGTCTCAGGGGCGCGAGAGCCGCGTCCATGCACTTCGTAAATGTACGGGGTGCCAAGGACAGGCCGAACGGCAGGACTGTGTATTGATAAGCCTGGCCCTCGAACGCGAATCTCAAGAATCGCCTGTGATGGGACGCTATTTGTTATTTGGAAATAGGCGTCTTTCAGATCTATTGACATAAACCAGTCCCCTTGGCGCACTTGCGCGAGGATTCTCCTGGTCGTAAGCATCCTGAACTGGCGCTTCACAAGCGCTTTGTTCAGCTGTCTCAGATCTAGAATGGGTCTGAAGCCCCCATCTTTTTTCAGTACCAGAAAATATCTGCTGTATAAGCCCCCTTCGCTCTGAGCCTGAGAAAGGGGCTCTATGGCCCCTTTGCTCAGTAATTTCGCTATCTCGGCTCGAAGTAGATGAGATACTTCGTTTCTCACCGTAGTCTCGACGGGCGCCGTACAACGGCGTGGACGTCGTGCGAATTGTAGCGAGTAGCCTCTCTTTATAGTGTTCAGCACCCAGTCTGATACCCCGGGTAGCTTTGACCACGCTTCTGCGTGAATAGCTAGAGGTAGGATGCAGACCGGGTTTTGGCCGTGACCAGGCAACGGCTCGAGAGCCCCGGTACCCTGGGAACACAACGCCGTGCTTACAGCGTTCGAGGCGGGGGGCGCGCTGAACACAGCGGGCAGTCTGGCCGCGCTCAGATTCTCTACGGCGGGACGCACAGCGAGAGTGAGCGGGGCGAATCCCGTGGGATTCGGCGTGCTTGCGGGAGGATGTGGGCGCAAACCTACGGGCACATCTACTGCACTGTGCACGCTTTCGGCCGGAGCCGATAGATTGTGTATTGGTTTCGTTTTTACAGAAACCAAGGGACACGCGGCATGCAGCGTGAGCGGGCATTGTATGGGCGCATTCACTACATTGTTTGCACAATCGACCTGAGTCAGATTTATGTGTGCTAGCCTCGCACCGTGGCGGGCTGTGTCTGGGTGTGGGAATGGGCACTGGGGCGTGGGCATTCTTACAACACTCATAACACCATCGGCCGTGGCCGGCATACCAGAAAATACACTCTTTATTGGATTTATCTGGGTAGCCATAAAAACGGCTTTTTTGTGCAGGCAAGCGGGCTGAGACACCGGCTGCTTCACTGCTAAATACACTGGCACAGTCACATCGCAAGGAACTGAACGAGCGAATCTTTTCGGTGGGGAACCGGCCGCAGCGGGATCCGAACACCGTCACTTTCTTAGAGTGGCTAGGAAAGCTTCGAGGCCTCGGGCTTGAGCTCAATCTTCGGCCGGGGCCCGCGCTGAGCGGGGCGGCGTCCAGCAGAGCGAGAGCGCGGTCTCTGATCCCGGGCCTGGCGGCGCTGCGTAGCGGCAGCTGCGGGCGATGCAGGCCGAGGCTGCGAGCTGCGAGCAGACGGCTGCTTAGAGCGACCTGCAGCGGAGCTCGAGCGCTTCGGGAGGAAGTGCTTCATGGCCTGCGAAGTCTTCTGCTCCTCCGAGAATCTGTCCGCGAAATCCTTGACGGCAGATCCGAAGAGGCCCGCAGGGGAAATGGGCGCGTCGAGGAATACAGAGCGCTCAGCTTCCGTCATCTCAGACAGCGTCAACCACAGATGTCTCTCGGCAACGGTGAGAGAGGCCATATTCCGCCCCATGGCCTGAGCAGCGGCTTTAGCGGCGCGTAGAGCAAGGTCCATAGCGCCTCGTAAATCCGCCACATTGACAGCACCCGGGCCTTCCTCGTCCAATTTAAGGAGAAGGTCGGCCTGGTAAATCTGCAAGATCGCCATAGTATGCAGCGCTGAGACCGCCTGTCCAGCGGCTGTGTAAGCACGCCCGTGCAGCGATGAAGTCACCCGGCAAGCTTTAGAGGGAAGCGTCGTCTGCGCGCGCCGTCCCGCAGAGGGCGGGCAGAGATGCGACGCGAGCGCCGCCTCCACAGGAGGAATGGAGAGATATCCTTTATCTCCCGCGCCGGTGACAGAAGAAAAGGCCGCAGAGGTGGAAGTGCGCAGTCTGGCGGAGAACGGGGCGGTCCATGACTTGGCGACTTCGTCGTGGAGCTCAGGGAGGAAGGGGGCGGCCCTAGACTTAGACGGGGCTTCGTCCTTCTTGAGAAAGCGCCCGTCGAGTCTGTTGCGCGGCGGCAAGGCAGGCGCCTCCCACTCGAGGCCGATGCTCTCCACGGCCTGGGTGAGCAGACGCATCAGCTCAGCCTCAATGCCGGGTCTCTTCCCAGAGGGTTGGCTAGACACGTCAGCGGGGGGGAGGTCCACAGAGCTCGCCCAATCCTCGCTATCGGAAGCCACAAGAGAGCATACCTCAGCAGGCTCGTCCAGCTCGGGAGCGGAAGCGGCGGCAGACGGCGGGCGCTGTCCGTCCGGGAGCGACTCAAGTGAAGCCGGCGAAGCAGGCGGGCGAACCGGCGAGCTTTGGCGGGCTGGAGAAGGCTCGGGAGCGCGCTGGGCGCGACGCTTCTTACGGCGCGGCACAGAAGGCTGGGACGCGGGCTCAGAGAACGACGCCAGGCGAGTCCGCAGAGTCACCATAGGCAGAAGTTCGCAGTGCGGGCATCCACCATCCGCGAGCGCGATAGCCGCGTGCTCATGACCCAGGCAGGACACACAGATGACGTGACGGTCCTCATCACTGAGCTGGGAGCGGCACGAGCCACAGAAAGGCATCTTTAAAAAGACGCAGCTCTTTTAGAACAGATAATGGGTGTTGCGTCACGTAAGCAAACACACACACACTTAGCAGAGTAAAAGGATATAGTACGCCGGAAAGCGCAGCAGGTACGGCAGTTGAAGGCGGCTGGGCCAGCGACTTCAGAAGATGGCACGTCCCGCTGAGAAGGCTACAAGTCAACGGCGCGGCTTCTCACTCTGGATACCGCGATGCGTGAGCTTCGCGTGAAGAATGAAAAATCAGAGAAATACAGCTATCGAGGGGGTATTTATAGGGCGAGACCACGCCTATACTGGCGGGACATGACGAAATGAGCGCGAAGCGTCCTCATTCGTAATTACGTCACGCAGTGCCTCACTCGATAGGCTGCAGCTTTTCCAGTTAGGCAGCCAATGGGCGCGCGAGCTGTTTCGCCCTTGTCTGCTTGCTGCTGCAAAAGCGTTTTGCATGATTAAAAAATTAAGGGTAATTTTTGGCTTCAATATCTCGAGGAAAGGTGTTTCCCCGTAGCGTAAGATATTACGCAGTACGAGAGATACTCTCGTAAGAGAACCAGCTATATGCCTGTCTTAGGGGTTGACATCTGAGTAACATAATATTTTGGTTTCTGCAAAAATGTAAAGATAAGTGGGACTGAGACAATAATGATAATATTTTTTGGATCTTTAGACTAACCATTTGATAGAGAAATACTGTGAGAAGTAGTTATAATGAAAAATAAAGTTAAAATTAATGATAAGAAAACAAGGGTATTTAAGAATTAATAAAATACCATGATTTCCCTAACGAGGGAACTTTTAGTGTCACCAGGCTGACTATGTACTGAATCATGTACTGGTTAGATGAGGCAGAGAAAAGAAAGGAAAATGATGCAGAAGTAACTGGCATGTAGGGAAAGACGGAAGAAATATAGTAGAAAAATTTATGTTATGAAAATAAAATTTCTGATAGAATTTATGGAAGTCAAATTAAGTTTAAATGGTATGAAAAGTAAGTTTTAAAATAAAAATAATAAGGCATTGTATGATTAACAGGGATTAACGTGATAAGGAATGAACAAAAGCTTTATTAAGCAGAATGGGGAACAATTCTACAGTTTAGTGGTAAAATAATAATTGAAATGTTGATGTGATTTTTTTTTATTTTATTTCTATTTTTGGAAAAAGGGTATAAGATGTTATACAAATAAAATGGTACATGCTATGTGACCGTAAACTGAAGGATAATTTCAGTAAAGACTTAAAGTGCTTCCATCGACTATTATGGGTCTTAATTATTAATATATATATATATATATATATATATATATTATATAATATATATATAATATATATATATATATATATATATATATATATATATATATATGTAAAGACTTTAGGCGGGATCTAATCCCTGGGGAATTTGCATATCATAATTAATAATTGGTAATTAATAATTATTCATACATGTTTGGATTAGATCAGTCTTACATGTTAATAAATCTCCCTCTAAAGGAGAATGTCATTTTACCTGGATGTATACATGCAATCCTTTCATTTTAACAAGTTGATTGCAGTTAATTACACAGATCACGTCTTACAAAGCAGGCAAAATTAATTTAGCTCAATTGTCCGAATAATATTGAGGGGATCCCCAATATCATCTTACTTTATAGGATTGCAGGAAACGCAATTCTCTGGCCAGAAGAATTGGGTTTTCTGCCCTATAAACAAATATGTAAAGCTATCTTTAAGTTATAAAGTTCGTAGCAAGATCTTTTGGCACTTCAGAGACTCGAAATTGAGCAAAGAGAAAGTCCATCAGTCAAGTGAATATAATGATTTAATAAAGGCATGTCTACTTATATATTTACTACGTTACAGGAATACATGTATTTACAAACATTAACACGAACGAAACACAATATGACATCAATGAATGAGAAATGCGTAAAGTTTGGGCAATGGATAACTTACACGCGAAAGCGTGTAAGAGAGGGAGAGAGAGAGAGAGGGTGAGAGTTTAGAGAGTTGCATGGTTGCAGTGAGATTAGGAAGAGAGATGATCTTTCTAAATAAGTTAGCAAATTCACATAGACAGACGGAACTTTGAGAGACAACAAGACTTCAACAAATCTTAAAAACGTGATCAAACACGGATACTTGCAGAGGTGTGGAACTCTTTGCATGGCTTGTGAAGAAGCGTGTGTGTGTGTCTCGCAGCCCGGTGCGTCACGTGCGCGCGCCTCTGCTTCAGAGAGAGCGCGCGTTCGTTTGAATCTCTCTTAGCTGGCTTTGCTGAAGAGATATGTCACGCGGTGTTCTTTTCACTTCGTGGAAGTAAACAGCGTCGAATATGAAAACAAAACTAACTTTAAAGAAAAGAAATAAAGATCCCAAAGGGGAAATCACGCGGAGTTACGTCATGGCTGGTGAAGAAACGCTTGTGCGTCTCTGGGTCCGGCGCGTCTCGTGGTAACGGCGCTTGCTTCTCCTGTGCAGGGATTTCGACGATTGGAATTAAACATGGGGGCTTATCTAGACTGGAAACAAACACAAAACTAACTAGAAACAAAATAAAAGAACGGCGATGAGCTCGCCGGAGGCGCGACATTACATGATGATGACTCGGATCAGGAAGAGAGCGAGGAGGAGCTCCGCGCCTCTTTAAAAACATTTCGGTTCACGCCTTCTTTTGGAAGACTGCGCCAATCAGCTGGGAGGGAAGTTCCCGCGGAAGATTTCTCTTTGTCTTGTCAGACTGCTGGTCTAATTAAATTATGGCTTGTGATAGAAATGTTCATTTCTACTGCAGAGATGCGTTATACACATAATCATACCTTTCATGGTGTGTTCATACCTATATCTGGCGGAGTCATTTCCAGGGCATTCTAACAATATGAAGCATGACATATAAAAGTTTTTGGTACATGTTACAGGAAAACAGTTACATTAAGAATGCATCTAGGGGTCCCTAGGTTCATTTACAGCTCCAATATGCGTTATATGGAGTACAATACATGGGCAAACATGAATACATATCGACTATATCATATAACCGTCTTTCAGTGATGAAGTTAACGGTTTGTGTATGTGTGTGCGTGTCCATGAGCGGAGGTTCTTCTGAGTTGTCTCCTGGTCTCTCTTGGAATGTGTTCATAATAGTATGTAAATCGAAGAAACACAAACCCATTAGAGTCTCCAAGGACGCACAAACCAAACATAAAAGAAAGTCATGAGATGAACAGTATATACGTGTATCGCATGGTTATGCATAGGATATATATATATTAGAGTTAAAATGTTTAATTTTTCCTTCTCCAGGAATCAAGTCCCTGCACATTCTTTTGAGTCATAAATCGGTAAGAGGAAACCAAACTCGAACAGCTTGGTTTGGGGGGGGGAGGCTTCATGGTACGTGTGTGGAATGTGTTTGTGTGTGTGTGTTACATTCAGGCTTTCTGGGCCTGAAGGCTTTGGGACTTTAGCAAGGAGGTATTTAATTATCCAGATTCACCCAAATACGCTACATTTCCCCCTTTTCGTCGGATGATGTCCCCGTGTGTTGGACATCATATGACGACAAATCATCACCATTGGCGGATGGCAGGTGAATCATGATGATTGGGTAGGAGGTGCTGTTAGGCTGAGGCTGAGGGCTCAGCTTGATAAAGTTCGACGCAGCCTCCAGCGTGGTACCCTCTTCCTGAGGGTCCCGTGGGCTTGGCTGTAGATGTTCGCATCTCGTTGAGCCTCCTGTGCAGGATGACTGTCGAGTGTCAGGGTGTGGTTGATAGATGTACCCTGTGTAGGATCGGCTGCAGTCCAGGATTGGACAGCAGGTGAAGCAGTTAAGGCGGGCAGTTGAGACAAAGCTCGGAAGGCTGTGTTGATAGAAACAATGTCAATTAGCTGGGATCCCCCTTTTGCAAACCACAATTCCCTTTCTGGAGTTAGGGTGAAAGTGTGGTTCTTGAAGGATGGGGCTTTTTGGTACTTGGATGTCCTGCCCTGGTTGAGCAAGGTGACACAGATCACTTACAATCTCTGCTTGGGTCTCGGTGACTCGAGTGCGAGGCTTGGCTTTAGCAGGGCAGCTTGTGCCACTGATCTGCAGCCCGCTGGTTCCGTCAGGGTTGTCTCTGAGGAAAGATTTGTTAGGGCAGGGATAGTAAATGTCTTTGGTCAATGTGCACATGTGTGGATTCGGAGCTGGGGACAGCTTGGTGTCGCTGTCATGCAAGGCAATCACGTACGGCATGCGGATCTTGATGTGAGTGCTGCCTCTCAAAATCTGACATGGACAAAGTTCTTGAGCCGGTGGATTCGGCTTGACTATGATGGGTAAGTTCAGGGGAACGTCCCATTTTCTCTGCTTGTGGTGATGCAGAGTGGGATGGCCCTACCCATGAGAGTAGGCAAGGTGTATTTTTAAAGAGTCAGTTGGCGTGGTGATGGCGGACGCCAGCACGGTTTGCATGAGGCCTAAGGGTATCCGGTGCGGTGGGATTCTACCCATGGCGAGGCTGTCGATGGAGGAGTTCACCCCCCTTAGCAGGTTTGTCATCAGGGCTGTTACCAGCTGAGTTCGAGCAAAGTCATTCTGGAGGGCAGTAACCAGCTGTTTCATGGAGTTCACTGTCGGGGTCGGCAGAACGCTGTGAGTGTTGAAAGTTACCTCAGTTCCCTTTAGTGACTTGTCGATGGTCTGCAGGGATGCACTCTGTTGTGAGTGGCTCTGTTCTCTGTGGAATCTCAGTCTGAATTTTGGCTGCATGCCGTCCGACGTTGGCGAGGTTTACTGCATTCATGCCGGACATACAAGTGTTAAACAGAGTTCTGACGGCAGTGCGGCGGCGGTTGTGGCCACCTGGCTCCGCTAGCGTGACAGTCATTTTCTCAAGTTGGTCGAGCATGTGTTCGACATCGGCCTCAGTGTGCGTGAGGGCCTCCTCTGTCCGTTGGCACCTACCCAGCTGTATTGTGTCGTTACGCCGGGGTAGTGCGTTCTGTAGGCGTTGTGAGGATCAGGTGGCACAGGCACTTTCTGAGTGCGGGTCCGGCAGAAAAGGAGTCTTGGTTGTTCCCTTAGGATGGTGCTTGGTGCCGGACCTGGTGAGATGTCCGATTGCGGCTACCCTCTGGTTGGCTGGAAGCACAGCAGCATCCTGGTAAAAGTGACAGGGAGAGAGAAAGAGAGAAAGGGAGGAAAAATTTCAGCGAACATCGTCCTTGGTTGGCTAGGACAGTCTTTTCGCTTTGAGGGCGCCAGTATGCCACTTGCTTCGGTGTCTTGCAAGTGTCTCTGGTGCTGCGGGTTGCAGCACACGGTGCGTCATGGGCATAGGGCATACATTGTGGCATTACCCCCCTTTTGCACTGTGTCAGAACAAGCTGTGGCGCGGTGATGGCATCAGGTGCAGAACGCTGAATGTTGTCCAGTGCACGCAGCATGTGCTTGTTGACGTAGGTTGTGTGGGGCACCGGTTGTCGGTGGGTGCATAAGCCGAGATGAAATAAATGCCTTAAGATGGTTCTTATGACTAAATTATTTCTCTGGACTTAACTAGTGGTTCACTACGGCTTGACGAAGTGAATGATGGGGAAAAAGGACAGCTTTCCTATTCAAATTATGCTTATTATCAATCCTCTGGACTATAGTTGTGCCCTAGTAAATTGTTGAAGTTACTTGTGTTGCAGGGTCACAAAAATGAGTACACTTGTTGAAAATAAAACAAAATCACAAATAAAGGTGTCTCTGTTTCCTTTCTGGGCCCTATGGGAAATGGAACCACATTTGAACAAGAGAGGAAATAAAATAATTTTTAAATCATATAGATGACCGAAAAGTAAAGGGAATAGCTGAGTGCTATTAATATAAAGGTCAAAGAATAAAATAAATTTTAAATCATAGAGATGACCGAAAAGTAGGGGGAATAGCTGAGTGCTATTAATACCAAGGTCAAATAAAATAAAATGGAAAAAGAAAAAAAAAATTAAAGAAGAGCCAAAAGAAAACAAAAATTAAAATTAAAAGCAAAAAGAAACAAAGTGATCAAAACAACGGGAATGATCTGAAGGCGAGAATAATCAGTGGCATTAGTGACTAAACTTTGGATTTGCCTGGGCCAACACTTCATAGTGGGTTACAACGGTTGCGTGTTCGAGGCCACATCGTGTGTGTCCCATCAAAGGATTAGTCACCTCCCGATGAAGATGGCCATTGCGGTAACACTTTATTTGAAGGGGTGTGCATAAGACTGACATGACACTGTCATAAACATAACATAACACCTGTCATGAACATGAAGGAGTCTTTATGAATGTTTATGACTGTTGTCATTAAGTGTCATTCGGTAAATTATGACACTTTTAATGCAAAGTTGACATTGTTTAAAATGTCTTTGTTATGACAACTTGACATTAACAAAGACAAAAAATGTCTTTGTTATGACAACTTGACATTACCCAAGACAAAAATGTCTTGATTATGACAACTTGACATTAACAAAGACGGAAATGTCTTTGTTATGACAACTTAATATTAACCAAGAAATCATAACCTGTCAACCTGTCACAAATATGTCATAACAGGTCTAATTATCAAACTTCAAGCATTTTGCAGTGTAATAACCCTTAATGACATCTTTATAACTAGTACAATGTGTTCCACTTTACTTGAGGACAAGTAAAATATTCATGACACAGTTATAATGGTGTCATGACGGCCAAAGTTGTCACAGGTTGACAGGTTATGATTTCTCGGTTAATGTCAAGTTGTCATAACAAAGACATTTCCGTCTTTGTTAATTTCAAGTTGTCATAATCAAGACATTTTTGTCTTGGGTAATGTCAAGTTGTCATAACAAAGACATTTTAAACAATGTCAACTTTGCATTGAAAGTGTCATAATTTACCGAATGACACTTAATGACAACAGTCATAAACATTCATAAAGACTCCTTCATGTTTATGACAGGTGTTATGTCATGTTTATGACAGTGTCATGTCAGTCTTATGCACACCCCTTCAAATAAAGTGTTACCGAATTCTTCTCTAGCTACACAGTTTACATGTAGTTAACTTAAGTTTAATTAACAGGGTATCTTCAAAGTTAGCCTTCGACGGTTAGCAAGGGCTATGCCTCAACTAGTAAAGGTGAACTTTGGCTAAGAAGAATTGCAAACACGGAACGTGAATGATTAGAAACCCTAACTGGTGTTAAGGAAAGTATTTTAGAATACTTTGCATTGTGTAACCACAAGCGGTGATTAAGGGCTTAAGTAAATTATGCTAACTGCTAATTGTAGAAGTTATTATTTAGCTTAGCCTAGTCTGGATGGATGTTAGGTTAGGTTAGGTTAGCGTAGCGTAAGCTAGCTGGATGCTAGGTTGGTTTAGCTTAGCGTAAGCTGGAAGGATGCTAGGTTAGCTTAGCGTAGCGTAAGCTAGCTAGATGCTATGTTAGTTTAGCTTAGCGTGAGCTGGAAGGATGCTAAGTTAGCGTAGCCACCTAGGCTGGTTTGTTTACCAAGTGACATCACAAGTTAGCACTTCCTGTGACAAGTCATTGACATGGAAACTAGAGCATGTCAGACAATTCAACAGTCCCTAAAGGCTGTCTGTAGATTTTACATGAATTATGCATGTTTAAACGGGTTAACAGAGTGCCCCTTTATTTTAAGTCTTTCTAGGACTCTGTGTTACATTAAGTAAAATGCAGATGTGTTTTGGCATTAGCTAATTTTACTCATGGAACTGTCCTCTTTATTTTAAGCAACTTATTCTATTTGTTTACTGAGTAAGGAAATAGATTTGCTGGGAGTCAAAGCTTGTCTAAGCATATATAGTTACGTCCCTCTTGTGCACTACTGCTGACTTTTCAGCGATTAAAACAGTTTTGATCACTAGGTAGCTCTCTGTTTGTAGATGCAGCTAAAGTTTAGGTGAATTACATCAATCAAACAATAATTTGTAAGGCCTTTACATTTGTAGAAAGGGGAGCGTCGCCCAGATCTACCTAGATATAACTTTGTCCTGGGCTTTCTTTGTTAGACACAGGTTTAGTCATACTGCAATTTGGATTTCTTTTAAGCAAAGCAGAATAAACATCGGTACAGTTTACAGGCTGCTGAGATGAGGTTTCTTCATCAAACAGACTTACGCTTTACTGCTTAACATGCTAATTTTAGTTGGAAATTTAAGGCTATTTTACTTAAAGTAGGGATGTCAATTCCAGCAATCGTTTATCTGCATTTAGACCAGCCAGCGATCAAAAATGCGTACTGCACATTGTGTTTTAGTTGGATCGTAACGATTAAATGCACGCCCATAGGTTAACTGTAGCTTAAAGCTCAGGTGGTTTCACTCAACTCTGACGTCGCAGTGACGTATGCCCTATTTGGAGCTAGCGTTTCCTGTAACCCTTCATTGTCATAGAAACTAATGTTTAGCAGTGTCATTTCAACCAGCATGTTGCAAATGCTTGGTTCGAAAGAGTCGTGCATAGTCTGTTGGCAGGTGAGGCTTACACGTCCATTCAAGATTTTCTTTAAGTCAGTAAAATTCTACTTTTATGAATGCAGAGTCTTGCAACTCTTTGAGCAGACATTTTCATCTACTTTTAAAAGTTCTATGTTCTATGCTGATCAGGGACCCTTTTAGCAGAGTCTTGCACTGTATTCGTGCAGTGTCTTCTGGTTTTGCAGTTCAAAGTCAGTGGGGTATAAGAGTTCTCTCTGAGGAGGCCTTTTGTGTTAGAGGCCTTCTGCATTAGGTCACGCATCGTTGAGTAAGCACTGCGTGGTCTTTGGCGAGCTGGAAGGTGCAGGGTAGCGAACTGGAACTTTGGCTTGGTGCTGAGGCTGTGTACCCCTGGATGGCTGCTGGAGTTCTTGGGAACTCTGACCTTGGAGTCTGGCTCTGGTGACCAGTGTGACTGGAGGGGGCAGGGTTCTTGAACTTTGGGCCCCGACGGTCAGGTTTTGGAAGTCTAATAAAGCTCATAGCATTCTAGCAGGTCTTCTGCCCATCAGAAAGGGGTACGTGTCCATTTGTGAGATGTACCCCGAGTGGGTAGGCCTCAAAAGGACCAATTGTCAGGTAAGTGGGAGCTCTCTGTTCGAGCCGGAGGCCGTTCTGGCTGTACGACTGCACGTCCAGCTCGCACATTTGGGGTATACGAGTTCGATCTTCGCTCTTAGCTTTAGCACTGAGTCTTTCAAAGAGTTGAGCTGACATTAAAGTGAGGTCTGAGCCGGTGACTTTCCCGTGTTTCAAGGCTCACCTCATTGTCTAGAGTGATGGGTAGGTAGAGTTTCCGGGCCCACCCCCTTTTGATCAGTTCTTTTGGGGTTTCGGTCCCAGCTGTGGGAAACTGTGCGGTCTCACTCAGGCTGTGCAGCTGTCAGCTGTGGTGGCTGTGTGCTGCTGATGCGTGCTCAGACTTGGGCTTACCAGTGGCCTGGAACGGACTCGACTTTCTGTGAACAGTGCTATGGTCGTGGGGCGCCCTCTGGAGGCATCTCTGAATAGTGTTCAGAGACAGAGTAGATCGTGGGGTTTTTCAAAGTCTTTTCGGATTCTGGATCAGAGAATTCTTTAATGAAGGCCTGCCGCAGCGGCTGGTAGTCTATAAGAGTGTTTCAACTCTGTGGAACAATGTCAAGTTCGGCTTTGAGATCGTGTCTCTGTTGAGTAAGTTCATGGATTTCAGCTCGGCCCGTGTGTAAGCGGTTTCAAAGGCCTTGGCTTTAGTGTCTCTTTCTTTGAGTTCAGTCTCTGCTGAACGAGCTTGTGGCTGGTAGCACGGGCCTCTTGCGAGTTTTTTCTTTTTCAGGCCGTGGCTTTCGAGTCTCTTTAAGTTCGGCCTCTGCTCTTTGCAAAAGGGCTTCACTTTTGTCGGAGTTTCTCGTTGGGTTCTTCTCTGGTTCTTTTCTCTGACTGGTCTCTTCGGTCTGTGTGCCGATGAAGATCAGACAGGGCAGTTTGAAGTCTTTCCACTTCCTTCTGTAGCTCGGGGTCGTTGTCATCCTCGGCTTGCATCCTTAGCGTTGCAACTTCGTGCTCCAGGGCTATGCGGCTCCTTTCATGGAGACGTGCTGGTGCGATGAGCTGGCAAGCGAGGTTTTGGACGTGTCTGGCCGGTCTTTGTCGTGGGAGCTTTGGCTTGGTTTGTGCGCCTTCAGCTTGTCCACGTTGCTCTTGGCTTTGGAGCTCTGAGTCACTGGCGACCTTGGGCAGGAATGGAGGTCTGTGAATCTCTGCCATGTCTCCAGGTTGTCCCAGCGGGTTGTGGGACTGTAGGACCGGACATACTGGTTTCAACTGTGGGCGAGAGGAGCACAACACACACAGAGAGACCAAGCAAGTTGTTCTACGTTTAACGAGCTATAATACGGGCTATGCCGCGTATGCAAATTGTGGTTAACTGATGCAGACAGTTAAATCATTCTGTGGGACAATTTGGTTAGGTCATCATGGGCCTGAATGAAATTTTAACAGGGCGATAGCTTAGGAGTCACCTGTTGATGCTAGCGGCTTGTTGTCTAATTATTATTCAGCATTCCTTGTTGTCTCAGATAGGTTCTGTCTTCTAGGTGAACTGAAAAGAACAGAGCACGACAGAAAAGAGCAGTGGCAAGATAGCAGAGTTTGAAGTAACATGCAACCATCCAAGATGGGAAGGTCTGTAATGAAATGGCGTTAAGAGTACACAGGAAGTGTTACAGGGGAAGAGGAGGCCTAAGCCTGCGGTTTGTGGCTCGGAGAGGAGGAGGGAGCCAAACACTTCAATAACCGGGGGAATCTCTAGATTCTGTAGCAAATATTAAGTGGATGGGTTTAATACCTTTGTTTAGTTTGCCTGGGGTGGAATGAGGTCATGTGGGTTGGAGTCAGCATCGTGGTTGGTCTTTCTGTCGTCCCCAAACGCTTGACAGCAGTGTCCCGGGCCTTTCGTGTATCTGTACCGATGTGCTCCCTCTCACGCAACCTGACTTTGAATCACAACCGGCAGTGCCAAATTGGTGATGTCGTGTTGCGGGCCGCACTAACGGAGAGATACAGGAAAGTCCGAGACTCGCGCTCAGTCAGTGCTGGTGACGCAGGTCAGATGAACCAGCGTGCTGGACTCCAAGCAGGGATGACTGTCAAATCACCGCAGCTCTTTAGTGGTTTCTACATGTAAATACAGAACAGTGTGAAGCTTAACAGTGAATGAAAGCTATCTTGTTTAAACTGAATTGAGTAATTATGTATGTAGAAAATAGAAGCAAAGGTTTTCCTAAATAATGGTAAAAAGGAAATTATGAAAATGATGTTAATTATCAAAATAACTTAACCCAAAAAAAAAAAAAATCCTAAAAAAAAAAAATAATTTTTTTTTTATTAAATTCCTTTTATTATTATTACTTTTACTATTAATAAAAATTAATAATTAAAAGTAATAAAGTAGGATGAACCCCGGGAGAAGACAGGCAGTAGTGGCGCGTTTGGGCCACAAAGGGATTTGGGTCACTTCCTCCTAGTGGTCAACCTGGCTGACCGAGAACTTGATTTGAATTGCATTCAAACTGGTTTAAATACACTTCAAATCGAGCGTATGCATAGATGTTAAGTAACTTCTAGAATTGTTGTCATAACATATCAAATCAAAATTATTAAAAATAATTTGAGACCGGAAATATAGACGTAAAGCCATAAAACTCTTCCCCACAGGGAAGGAGACTTAATTCACGTTAATCTTGAAATTTGTTTGTTTCAAATCAAATTTGAATAAGTGTAGGAAATTTAAGGTTGGCATTATGTATGATGAGGATAATATCCAACAGAAAATCAACTGAGAGAACGCCACTTCAAAGCAGAAAGAGTAGAAATAAAAGATGAGCTGACTTAGCAGGGGAGGGCCACAAGGGGGCCGCACTACTAAGTGGTCATCAGGGACTGTTAATACTTACTTTTGAATTTTTTAAATTCAAATGTGGTTTGAACTAAATTCAAAATAAGTGTACACAGTCAGGAGTGACAAATCATGTTAGTAACTAGTGTTGCTTTCGTCAACGAAAATTATGACGAAATATCGTCGTCAACGAACCTTTTTCACGTGACGAAAACGAGACGAGACGCAACGTAAATGCTGGTCATGTGACGATGACTATAATTAAATGTATAATGTAATATCGTTGACGAATAAAAATGAGACTAAATGTGGTTCACAAAATAAAAACTATGCTAAAATGTCTCTTCATTTTCGTTGACCAAAACGAGACGAGACGAAATGTTATTTAACGTTATTTCGTCTCGTTTACTTGCGTTATTACCGGTATGCAGCATTTCTGTTTCCTGTGTTTCACTTCAGGCCAGGGGCTGCATCAGATCACACTGCGCAGACGCAGGCGACATCACATCCTCAAGCCCCATTCGCGGCATTATTTAGAAGATGCAGCTGCGTGAGTTACGGCTGTTTCACACATACTCCGTGTGTAGTGCGTATGCGGTGCGGTGTGTATGCAGGAGCAGCTCGTGCTATTGTGTTTTCACATGTGCTGCGTTTGCAGTGCGCAGCTGATCTACGGCTGTAATACCACAATCACAACATTTATTCTCTATTTTTTATTTCAAATCAATATTTCTAGCCTACATCCATTATGTCGCGTTGTTGAGGTAGGCTACTGTGTAGATCTCTGCTCTGCTGTTATGCACGCACCGCTCCCGCGTGCGGTGTGAGCGCTCTAACCTAACATGGGTGCGGGGAAAAATACACACCGCAAACGGAGTAGGCTATGTGTGAAACAGGCGTTAGCATAAACGACAACAAACGCAGTTAAGTCTGACACAGAGAAAGGGATTCGTCTTTGGGAGAAAAAGAAGAAATGACATTTGGAAAAACTTTAATTTCATCGTGTGTAGGCAACATGTTTGGTTGGTAAAATAAATATGTTCTAAATTCATATCAGAGCGTCTTCTGTGTCTGGAATAGCATTCTTGAGTCTATAAGGTAACAATAATATAATAAGATAGACTAACAATAATAAGATAAGATTTTTTTAAATGGGTTTGGCTAAAAGAAAATGTTGGTTTCGTCTACTACTAGGTATACAGTCGTGCTCAGAATTAATGGTACCCCTGGTAAATATGATCAAAAATGGCTGTAAAAAATAAATCTGCATCGTTTATCCTTTTGATCTTTCATTCAAAAAATTGGCAAAAGTCTAACCTTTCATTGAAGTAAAAGAATTGAAAATGGGGAGGAAAAATCACATTATACAAATATTTTTCTCCAAAACACGTTGGCCACAATTATTCACACCCCTAGAATTTCTTATGAATAAAATATCTATTAAGTTTATTTCCATTAATATTTACCTTTTTTTAGCACACCAGGGTGACTAGGAACATGAAATTGTCCAGCTATGACTTCTTGTTTCACAGGAGTTTAAATATGAGGAAGCACAAACGCCAAATTCCCTTAATCATTCATCACAATGAATAAAACCACAGAACATGGTTCTGATGTGCATCTAAAGATTGTTGAGCATCAAAAAATAGAAAGTGGATGTAAGAAAATAGCTAAAGAATTGAAAAATCCCATTTTGATCATCAGGGCAATAATTAAGAAGTTATAATCAACTAAATATGTCACGATTCTGCCAGGAAGAGGACGTGTGTCTATATTTTCTTAATGGACGGTGAGGATGAAAGTTTGAGTGGCCAAAGACTCTCCAACGATCACAGATGAAGAATTGCAGAGATTAGTTGAGTCTTGGGGTCAGAAAGCCTATTTTAAAAAAAATCAAACAACCCCTACATCACCACATGTTGTTTGGGAGGGTTTTAAGAAAAATGCTCCTCGCTCATCCAAATACAAACTCCAGCATATTCAGTGGTCAGACACGACTGGATCTTCAAACGGCACAGTTTCTGTGGTCAGATTAAACTAAAAAAAGAGCTTTTTGGCAGAAAACACACTAGATGGGTTTGGTGCACACAAGGATAAAAAGTATCCCATGTGTACAATTTAATATACCATTGGATCTTTAATGTTGTGGGCCTATTTTTCTGCTGGAGGTCCTGGACATCTTGTTCAGATACATGGCATCGTGGATTCTATCAAATATCAACAGATAAAAAATCAAAACCTGACGCCTTCTGCTAGAAATCTTATAATGGGCCGTGGTTGGATCTTCCATCAGGACAACGATCCAAAACAAACATCTAAATCAACACAAAAATGTGTTAGGGAGCACAAAATGAAGCTTCTGCCATGACCGTCCCAGTTCCCTGACCTGAACCACATAGAAAATTAGTGGGGTGAACTGAAGTGAAGAAGCACAAACATGGATCTGGGAATCTGAAGGATCTGGAGAGACTCTTTATGGAGGAATGGTCTCTGATCTCATGTCAGGTGTTCTCCAAACTCATCAGGCATTATAGGAGAAAACTCAGAGCAGTTATCTTGGCAAAAGGAGAATGCAAAAAGGTATTTAATAAAAGGGTATGAATAATTGTGGCCAACGTGTTTTGGAGAAAAACATTTATTTTATAATGTGATTTCCCCCCCACTTTCAAATCTTTTACTTCAATGAAAGGTTAGGATTTTGCCAATTTTTTGAATGAAAGATCAAAGGAAACGGATAAAATATTTTTTTTTTATAGCCATTTTTGATCATATTTACCAGGGGTACCATTAATTCTGAGCACGACTGTACATATTGACTGGGTTAAATAGAATTGCATTACTAAAAAGAGACTAAAATACAATTTTCATTGACTAAAACTAGACTATGTCTTTCGTCGACTAAAACTAGACTAAAATGTCATCAGTTTTCGTCGACTAAAACTAGACTAAAATGCCATCAGTTTTCGTCGACTAAAACTAGACTAGACTAAAAAGAGTATGAACGTGACTAAAACTAATAAAAACTAAAATGACAGCTTGACACAAAGACTAGACTAAAACTAAAATTAAAACAGGCCGCCAAAAACAACACTATTAGTAACACTGGAACTTGCACATGCATTGAAAGTTGGAAACACAATTTCAGGAATTCACTGGAAAAATCTGAAATTGTTGTGAGGGAAAATGTTTAGGAAAGGATGACCTTGTTACTAGTGTCCACACGATGGCGACATTTCGCTCATGCAGGATGAAGTCAGGGGGCGGTGCGTATTCGAGAAACTGTCAAGCACTTAGGCCTAGGGTTGCCCTCTAGTGTTTGTCAGCGGAATAAAAACCGGCCTGCTTCCATGTGTGATTCAAATTTGAGCGTGCAGACGCTTTGCTTTCTGTAGCGATCACACTTATCAAAATTAAATCTCAGCGGATTTTTTTGGTGTTATGTTTTAACAAACACGACTTGCAGAAATTTTTTCTGCGCTATGTAGGAGAAAACAGGAATTATACGTCTGTTGGTTGGATCCAAATACATTTATCAAATAGCATTTAATGATTAAAATGTTTTGGAGGTTTTGGTGCTATATTTCACTAAACAGCGTGGCAAGATTTTTCTACACACACACATAGGGTTCACAGGAATTAGGCATCTGTTTTTCGCTTCCCACAAATAATTAGCACTATGATTCATACGTGTTCGCTTATAAATTTCAAACCTCTGCGGGTTTTTCCTTTTTCGACACGTGTGCACGGAAGGATTTCTTCGCTTCCCTACATTAATATAGATAACAGGAATTATACGTCTGTCATTCGAATCCAAATAACATTTATCAAATAGCATTTAATGATTAAAATGTTTTAAGGTTTTGGATTTTTCTGTGCTATATTCTAACAAACACGTCTGGCAGGGGTTCTGCGCTGCGCATAAATAAAACAGGAATTATTCGTCTGTTTTTTCGACTCCCATAACATATTATCAAATAGCACTTATGATTAGATATGCTTTAAGTTTTACAATTGAGTAGCTACGTCAATTTTTAACCAGGAGTTTACCGTTAATCTAACGATTTAATATAAGGCCTTTTTAAGAATAGTGAAAGAGCATCGTTTCACTAAATCTTGTCTTCACCCTGACAGAAGAACATCGTTCGGACAGGGGAGTTTAATATTAAAAATGTCGTCGTTCAAAAGAGGTTTCTTCGTCTTTTATAGGACAAATTTAATACTGTGAAACTATGAAAACTGCAGTTTACTTCTTAGTTTCGCTGGACTGAAATGGCTTTTTGCCTTTAATCAGTCACGGTGAGTTCGCAATGCATTCGCTCAACCGAGGTGCACGTACAATATTAAATCACAATATAGACAGATTGAAAACTGATCTCTTTTGCTCAAAAACAAGTTTAAAGTGTGCCTAGCATATTTCTCCACCATTCTTGTAAAGACTTTAGGCGGGATCTAATCCCTGGGGAATTTGCATATCATAATTAATAATTGGTAATTAATAATTATTCATACATGTTTGGATTAGATCAGTCTTACATGTTAATAAATCTCCCTCTAAAGGAGAATGTCATTTTACCTGGATGTATACATGCAATCCTTTCATTTTAACAAGTTGATTGCAGTTAATTACACAGATCACGTCTTACAAAGCAGGCAAAATTAATTTAGCTCAATTGTCCGAATAATATTGAGGGGATCCCCAATATCATCTTACTTTATAGGATTGCAGGAAACGCAATTCTCTGGCCAGAAGAATTGGGTTTTCTGCCCTATAAACAAATATGTAAAGCTATCTTTAAGTTATAAAGTTCGTAGCAAGATCTTTTGGCACTTCAGAGACTCGAAATTGAGCAAAGAGAAAGTCCATCAGTCAAGTGAATATAATGATTTAATAAAGGCATGTCTACTTATATATTTACTACGTTACAGGAATACATGTATTTACAAACATTAACACGAACGAAACACAATATGACATCAATGAATGAGAAATGCGTAAAGTTTGGGCAATGGATAACTTACACGCGAAAGCGTGTAAGAGAGGGAGAGAGAGAGAGAGGGTGAGAGTTTAGAGAGTTGCATGGTTGCAGTGAGATTAGGAAGAGAGATGATCTTTCTAAATAAGTTAGCAAATTCACATAGACAGACGGAACTTTGAGAGACAACAAGACTTCAACAAATCTTAAAAACGTGATCAAACACGGATACTTGCAGAGGTGTGGTACTCTTTGCATGGCTTGTGAAGAAGCGTGTGTGTGTGTCTCGCAGCCCGGTGCGTCACGTGCGCGCGCCTCTGCTTCAGAGAGAGCGCGCGTTCGTTTGAATCTCTCTTAGCTGGCTTTGCTGAAGAGATATGTCACGCGGTGTTCTTTTCACTTCGTGGAAGTAAACAGCGTCGAATATGAAAACAAAACTAACTTTAAAGAAAAGAAATAAAGATCCCAAAGGGGAAATCACGCGGAGTTACGTCATGGCTGGTGAAGAAACGCTTGTGCGTCTCTGGGTCCGGCGCGTCTCGTGGTAACGGCGCTTGCTTCTCCTGTGCAGGGATTTCGACGATTGGAATTAAACACGGGGGCTTATCTAGACTGGAAACAAACACAAAACTAACTAGAAACAAAATAAAAGAACGGCGATGAGCTCGCCGGAGGCGCGACATTACATGATGATGACTCGGATCAGGAAGAGAGCGAGGAGGAGCTCCGCGCCTCTTTAAAAACATTTCGGTTCACGCCTTCTTTTGGAAGACTGCGCCAATCAGCTGGGAGGGAAGTTCCCGCGGAAGATTTCTCTTTGTCTTGTCAGACTGCTGGTCTAATTAAATTATGGCTTGTGATAGAAATGTTCATTTCTACTGCAGAGATGCGTTATACACATAATCATACCTTTCATGGTGTGTTCATACCTATATCTGGCGGAGTCATTTCCAGGGCATTCTAACAATATGAAGCATGACATATAAAAGTTTTTGGTACATGTTACAGGAAAACAGTTACATTAAGAATGCATCTAGGGGACCCTAGGTTCATTTACAGCTCCAATATGCGTTATATGGAGTACAATACATGGGCAAACATGAATACATATCGACTATATCATATAACCGTCTTTCAGTGATGAAGTTAACGGTTTGTGTATGTGTGTGCGTGTCCATGAGCGGAGGTTCTTCTGAGTGGTCTCCTGGTCTCTCTTGGAATGTGTTCATGATAGTATGTAAATCGAAGAAACACAAACCCATTAGAGTCTCCAAGGACGCACAAACCAAACATAAAAGAAAGTCATGAGATGAACAGTATATACGTGTATCGCATGGTTATGCATAGGATATATTAGAGTTAAAATGTTTAATTTTTCCTTCTCCAGGAATCAAGTCCCTGCACATTCTTTTGAGTCATAAATCGGTAAGAGGAAACCAAACTCGAACAGCTTGGTTTGGGGGGGGGGGAGGCTTCATGGTACGTGTGTGGAATGTGTTTGTGTGTGTGTGTTACATTCAGGCTTTCCTGGCCTGAAGGCTTTGGGACTTTAGCAAGGAGGTATTTAATTATCCAGATTCACCCAAATACGCTACATATATATATATATATATATGTTGTGTATTTATTTTTTATTTTTTTTGTCAACCATTGTTTTCAACCTAAAGGGTCTATAAAGGGGGTAGTGAAAATAATAGATTAACCCTCCAACTTTGTTTACAATAAAATGATTTGAAAAATATAGTCTTTTAATGCATATATTCTTGTATTTATGATTATAGACTAATGTCTTTATTTAGGATCTGAGAAGTGACTGCGGGTCTAGCCCATGCTAGGAATACAGCAACAGTGCTTTCTTATTTAGCCCGGCTTAAATATAATAAATATGTACTTGTTTTGTAATCAGTTATGTTGATAATAATACCAAAATTAATAAGATGTAAAGACAGTTATGTCCAAAGGGTCTGGAGAATAATATAATATCTGGGATATTTGGTTCATGTTAAGCCCTTGAAAGAAAAAGATATTGTCTGTTTTATAAAAAAAAAAATAACCTGACAGAGGGGCATGGGTCAGAAACCAAACATTTTGAAGCAGCCTTTATGGATAGACCAGATGTGGTGGTATGGGACCCCACATTGGTCTAAAATTGGGGACTGAAGGGGGTGGATTGGAATCCACTGATGCTTCAATGTATATGTAATGATGAGTAATTATAATCAAGGTATTAATCAATATTTTTCTTTCTAAATATTAAATGTTGAATGATTTCTCTAGGGTTGTGAGATTGTACTTTGTTATAGAAGTTACCAGTGTGATTACTGAAATGTTCTTTTCATGTATTCTTTAAAGGGCACCTATTATGCCCCTTTTTACAAGATGTAATATTGGTCTCGGGTGTCCTCAGAATGTATTTGTGAAGCTTATAAACGTGGGTTACACACTATAGAAACAAGGTTTAAATTATATACACAGAGAGATCCTATGACGACGAAAACAAATTTAGACACATTTGTTGTTGATGCGCACAAACATAAATGTATTTTGGAAGTTTAATTGGCGCCTTTCCTTCGTAAATAAAATCCATCCACTGCGTTTTCAGTGGCTCTGATGTCGGAAGCAAGTGAAAACTACTATGTACATTATTACCTCCCACAACAGAACACTTATGTTTCTAAGGAGAGATTACCGGCTGTAGTTGAAACAATGGAGGATGTACAGATCACAGAGGGCCGGGTCTATGCCAAAACCACAGTGTCAATCAAACCACGTCGGTGGGGCTTGCGCAATTCTACGTCACAAAGCGCCGAATCTGAGAACAGCTCGTTCTGAGACAGTGCTTATAATGTATTGAGATTATAAAAAAACCACTGGGTGGATTTTTATCATTCTAGGGTGGTTTTGCTCAGACACTGACAACACAGATTTACGTTCAAACACCATGTAAAAGTGAATTTTGCATAATAGGTTCCCTTTAATGTCTGTATTTGATATCTGAATGCAGTAACAGTGCTTGCTTATTTAGCCTGGCTTCCAGAAATGAAATAAGGACTTGTTTTTTGTTTGAGAAAGGTCTTCAACGTGTTAAAACATATAGGGGTCTGTGTGTCTGTGTGTGTGTGTTAGTCTTCTTGGTTGCAGGTTAAGGAACCACTGGCATTATTGGAGATTGACTGAGTTGTTGTTCTGGACATGGTGGCGTCCAGCAACCCAAATCTGCGACCTGAAAGGTCATGACGTGCCTAACTTCAGGGTCCGAATGTGTCAGCTGCATAATCGATGGAGATATGCTTCCGTCTATCTGTATATGTGTGGAAAATTACTGTGTTTATTTCTTAGCCAATGAGAATCATTCAACCTGTAAGCATTGACGTAGCTTAGACCTTGAAAATGGTATAACTGCTGTTATCTTTGTAACTGTAAAGGAGGCAGTCTACGAACTCCTGAGTGAGTATTGAAGCTGACTCCTGCTGATGAAACTGCAAACTATCTTCAGCAAAACTTTTCTTTCATTTTTTATAATTCTGACTCCGGGTCTTCATTCTTCATATCTGGTTCTGGGTCTTTGACTGTATACCCCTTAAAACACTCTAGTGAGTTAAGGTATTTTTCCTTTGTAGGGCAGAATATGTAGATGGTTTTAGACATCCTTTATTCCTCTATTCTTTATTCACGCCGTTAAATGTCCGAGCGAAACGAAGAAAAACCTAGATCTACATCTGGCGAGCGATATTTTTTGTCCTAGGATGGTAGGGGAACACTTATTAATGGTATTAACCCCAGTGACGAGTAGGTTTAGGGACGGGGTTGGGGTAGGTCATATATTTATATATACAGTAATGTAACAGCGTTCATAAACACGCTGAAAAGCGATTGTGCGTGTTGATAGCACGCCAAAAATGGAAATACGAATTGGCGTGTTATACATACGCTATTTCATGAGATCAGTCTGAAATGGTATAGAAATACTAGTTTCTTATTTTCCCAGAAAGTTTAAGTCTCACTTCTCCACTATCGAAAAGGAGGCGTTGGCGTTGATTTGGGCTTTGCAATTTTTTAAAGTCTATTTAACAAGTGGTACTTTTCCAATTGGTATTTTTGGACCACAATCCTCTTACCTTTTTGCACTCTTTGCAGAGCCCAAACCAGTGTCTTATTCAATTGTCTCTTTTTTTACAACCCTATCCTTTAAAGATTAAACACATAAGGGGTGTGAAAAATGTTCTGGCTGATGCCTTGTCTCGTTCCCCGTGTGAGAGTCTTTACGGCTGATTCAGTTGATATTTTTTCGTTTCTTTTTGTCTGTTTTCTCTCATTGTGACTGGCTTTCCTAGGTGCTGCTAGTTGCTGTATTAAATTTGCAGAGGGGGATTAGTTTAAGAAGGCAATATAATAAGAAGGCTGGATACTGGGTTTGCAGCCTTTTATAATGATTTGGGGTTAAATGGTAATGTTTTCTTTATAACATTAGGGAATTGATAAAGATTTAATAATATTTTTTTTTATTTTTGTTGACTTGGGTGACTTGAAGCAGTGAATGCTGGTTGGTTGGACTTGACAGCGCCGACGCCACATGACTGTGCAGGGCTCCAGACTAACTTTTTTCACTAGGAGCACGCGCGCCCCTAACTGAAATTTTTAGGGGCACAACCAGAAAATTTAGGAGCACACACCGTAAATCAACATAATAACCAAATATTCAGATTTCAACTAATTTCCAGTATATTACTATTTACTAATAAATACTTTGATAATAGATGCAGAAATTACAATGCCTTTGCGCTCTGACTTGAGGCAAAGATTGTGTTTAACTAGTGTATTGTTTAAACTGTGAAGTGCCTGCACTGTTGGCAAACTTCGTGTTCCCCGCAGTCATGGGGTAGCGACTGCAACATTCACAGTTCATGGAATTCGTCTCCTTACAGAGTACTACCTCAACCAGCTGAATTCTCCTTACAGTACTACCTCAACCAGCTGAATTATCCTTACAGTACTACCTCAACCAGCTGAATTCTCCTTACAGTACTACCTCAACCAGCTGAATTCTCCTTACAGTACTACCTCAACCAGCTGAATTCTCCTTACAGTACTACCTCAACCAGCTGAATTCTCCTTACAGTACTACCTCAACCAGCTGAATTCTCGCAGCCAGTCTTCCCGAAAATGGTGTGTTCGGCCTTTTCGCCACACAAACTTCTCACTCTGAATCATCTTCCAACTGTGACACTGTACTAGGGCTGCAACGTTTCAAATGGCTCACGGTTCAGTTCATACCTGTCAACACTCCCGTTTTTCCCGGGTTTCTCCCGTTTTTTAGCCCTATCTCCCGGACCCCTCCCGGTTTGTTATTTCTCCCGGGAAACTCCCGTAATTTGCATGGCGCAAACTCCTTTATGAATAATCGGACCCGTTTGTCTAATGTTGACAAGTTGCCAGATTGTATTAAATGCATTATATTCACACAATCCACAGAACATTTACAATTTCAACCCGTTTGTCACCTACCTGGCAACCTATAACCCAGTTGCGAGCGCGGAAAGTTTAACCCGAAAGTGAGCCGATAGACATGATGGCAGGTGAAGGCGGTGTCCCCGCAATGAAACTGAAGTACAGTCCGCGTTGCTCCAGGAAGATTAGGGATAGCTCAAAACTGAAGTTATTGCATGCAGAGGTCAGGTAGACTCACAGAGGCGATTGGCATCTCACAACTCGCACTTTATTCCCAAATCGAACTCGTGTAGCCTAACTGTCAGTCACACTACCGTCCACATCGTTACTTAATTAACAAAATAAGATAAAAATTAGCATCAAACAGAAATTACCCGCATACATGGGGTGTTCGCATAGACAGTAAAATGGGTGTTAATTCGAGGCCCAAGGCACATACAATACACTTCAACAGGGAGCGCACAGCTCTTAAGGGGCCACACCTTATTTCCATTCGTTACAAGTTTACACGTTGTACATTTATACAATGCTTTTCAGGTAGGTCTAACATTAGTTTTCAGGTACAGAAGTTGAATAAAATAATCCAATGTAAAATAACATTCATTGCATATTTGACTGTATAAATTAAAGAATAATCCTTATTAAAGTTACAAAAGCTATTCAATTCAGAGCTGATTCAGTAGATACGTTCACTTAAGGCATAAGAGAAACAGACTGTCTGCTAGGATAATCATCAAGACGGACATGTTGACATCCTTTTTGATGTGAATTTGTCCATTCAAGTGCAAATCTTGAAAGAGAACTCAATATTTGCGCGCTGTCATACATCTATGGCTGTCTGAGATGAGTAGCCTACACATACACACAGACACATACACACGCGATCGCGCGCGCGCGCACACACACACACACACACACGCACACAAATCTTGTAGACGCGAGTTCTCTTTCGCGTCTTGCTCTTGAATGTTTACATTGGTAAAGCTTAAATGAGTTTAGTTTAAACACAGATGGTAACGTCTGCAGTTCAGGCCTCGCCTGCGCTCGTGCACTATAAACTCCCCGGTGATGACGGCTTAAATGACAGGTCATGTTCGAGCATTGGCACTCACGTGAACAGTGTTTAGTCATTTTGTTCATGTTTTTTTGATTATCGCTGTTGTAATGAATTATTTTGGAAGCCAGCAAGTGAATTTAACTGCCACACTAGCCGCAGGTCGGAAGAACGAGTCAATAGTTTGCGTGCTCGTTGCTCAGACGCACATAGCATGTTGTGATATTTGTCTCCGTCTCCTTTCCAACGCGCGCTCAAATATCTCTAGAACCCTCCCTCTACACATTAGTCACTTACATCCTATTCTTCTCACACTCATTGGTACACATTCCGGATTCATTGATAAGCCTCTTCCACATTTAACGTGTAAAAAAAAATGGGACAAATTTACTGGTCGCACATGTGCGACTGGATGAAAAATTCAGTCGCACACTCTCAAATTTTGGTCGCAAAATGCGACCATTTGGTCGCAGTCTGGAGCCCTGCTGTGACTAATGTCATCAAAGTACCGCAAAAGCGATTCAAGAGCAGCCAGCTGGATCAGTCTGCGAAGCTTTTCCAGAGTGGCTTCACAAGCTCTGATGATGACACAGCTCGTCCCCTTGGAATTATAAGGTTCTATCTGCATTTTGAGCAGTTTTGAGATATTGAGCTTCAAAGTTTTTGCATTACATATAGGAAAATTTATATGGGGAACAAGTTTCTTTCAAATATGAAAATAACAGGGACCCTAAATGTATTCTAAATATACAATCTCAAAATCCTCTCAAATTTGTTTTTGGAATGGGTAAAATGCAGATAGAACCTTCTAATGAAAAAAAAAACACTTTTTGTTTAGAATTATAAGGTTCTATCTGCCAAAACATTATTTGAACATTAAATATAAAATTAATGTTGTAACAATGTCTCAACATGCGTTAGAAAGTAAAATTGTATCCTTTCTATCACATTTATTTAATATTTTTAAAGGGTACCTATTATGGAATTTTGAAAATTACCTTTCATGTACTGTGTAACATAGATCTAAGTGAACAAAAACATCCTGCAAAGTTTTAAATATGAAAGTTCACCGTATACAAAGTTATTGTCTCTCAAAAGTAAGAGTCGACTCTGAGTCGCTGATAAGAATCGATAGACGAATGATGCTTTTTCTCTAGCTTTACGACGTCACTTAGACAAGTTATTTGAATAAGATACGCCCACTCATTGCGCGCGCCAGAAAACAGTGAAAACAACATGTCGACGAGTTCTGAAGTGCGAATCAAAAGCGAATTTTTTTTTCACTGCCCAGGGACGAGCATGTGAAGAATCAGTGGCTAGATTTTATATTTACAACTATACCACACAAGTATAGCCACCTTGAGCTGTGTTCACGTCATTTTAATGAGGATTCTTTTACAAACATAAATGCTTTCAAGTGTGGATTCGCGAGTCGGTTGATACTGAAGGAACGTTCAGTACCAAGTTTATTTGGATCAGCTTCCTCCTCCGAATCACAACCTGTAAGTACTGTTAATAATTGTTGCTTTTATGGGTTTTGTAGCATGCCCAATAAGTTGTGTGTGTGTGTGTGTGTGTGTGTGTGGTGTGTGTGTGTGTGTGTGTGTGTGTTCAGTTACGCTCAGCGCAGCTTAGGTCTCCAAGCTGTGTGTGTGTGTGTGTGTGTGTGTGTGTGTGTGTGTGTGTGTGTGTCAGTTACGCTCAGCGCTTAGTTCTCCAAGCTGTGTGTGTGTTTTTTTTTAAATATGTAAAATGTTTGTCGTTATTGGAGTTGTCATAAAGAATAGAGCGTATTGTAGTACTGCAGTGCTTTATCAATATGTTTAAGCTTTGGGTTAACGCGAAAAATAACTGACTGGGTCGTCTGACCAATCACCGCAGATTAGCGTCACGCAAAGGCGGGGTTTGAAAAATGAGTCATCAAACGAATCATTTGGGAATCGGTGAGCAAATCAGGTAAAAATAAATGCATATTATAAGACAACAAAAGTGTTTTTTGTCATTGCATACATGTAAAACTGTTGTTGGGGACTCCCAGAACAACATTGGGAACATTTTAAATGCTATAATAGGTACCCTTTAACACTTCCATGTATTTAGGACATTTCATATTAAGCAAGGTAGGTCTAAATATTTTGTCCAGTGCGGATGTTAATTTTTGGTACCAATTTGGTGTGTAATTAAACACATTATTGCAGAAATGGTTACTTTAATCTTTCTTTTGTTTAGACAGAAAGCAGGTACTGTAATACATCTTAGGCCATGTTTACACATAGCCGGGTATTTAGAAAAACGAATATTCCCCCCCCATCACCTCCGTTTTCAATAATAACATCGTGCACACAACATTGTTTTCAAAAAAGTTGTCATTTACATCAACTATAGATATAAATATGCCGTCGAGCGCCATCATAACTATGCCAAACTGGGCGCTCACATGACGTTAATCATTTTCTGCCGAATAATGTGATGTTTGAGAACCTAAAACCCCGTTCCCTTTATCGAAAAAGGGAACTCGCGATGCGTCGATGACGCCGTGGGAACGCCTCTTGCGTGAATGCGTCTGAAGCATCTATGCCAACTAGTCCAATGGAAAGAGAGAATGAGTGTCACGGGCGGGTGACGTCATGACCAGGAAATGATAAAAGCACTTCCGCTGCAAACCGGCGGTTAGCTTCTGTTGCCTCAGCAAGGGATATGTGTCAAACTGTCTCTGTCTATTTATTGTTGTCTGTTGCAATATTGTTGGAAACGTTATGGCGAAAAAAGTCTACAAGCAGTGTGTTCCTCCCTGCCCGCGTTATTTAACGGGTGGGGACACACACAAGCTTTGTGTGATTTGTTTGGGAGTGGAGCATGCGGTCTCAGCCTTCTAGGGGGCTGAGTGCAAACACTGTGAGATGCTACCTCTCCGCATGCTCCGCTCTCGCCTGTCACTCTTTGATAAACAGAGTGAGCAGGCTCGCGATCCTCAGGGATCAGGACCCGCGTCTGTCGAGGCAGCGCGGAGAATGCATTCCTAGGGATCGCAATTGGATCTTTCGGAGGGGTTGGAGACGGGTCCGAGGGCCCTTTCTCCTTCCTTACCCGGGAGATCCAGCTCTCCTCCCCCGGTGTCGGAAGCACCCTTTGCGGTTTCTTCCGCCCGGGGAGAGAGCCCTCCTTTACTTCAATGCTCTTCTTCCGAGGAAGTTGATGTTATGAGTTTGGAGAGTGAAAACGCACACATGGGGGAAAGGGATTCACAATTTATTTCCCCGGCATATGATGAGCTGGTGGATGTTATGTCACGGGCTGTAGAAAAATTAAATATTGAATGGCCATCTGAAAATAAGGGCACTCGTCCCAAAAGCAAGCTAGATGAGCGCTTTCTTTCTTCAGCCACATTATCTCCACCACGAGGGCTTCCTTTCTTTCCAGATTTACACAATGAGATATCTAAATCGTGGAATAAACCTTTTTCATCTTGTGTTTTTAGCCCTCAAGCTAGTACATATGCAAAAATTAGAGGGCTAAGAGAGTATGGTTATGAGTCGATGCCCCAGGCGGAACAGAATTTAGCCAGTTATCTTGCGCCTGGTCCTGCATCTTCTCTGAAAGCCCCGGTTTTGCCCACTAGACCGCTCAAAGCCACATCTGTTCTAGTGGGCAAAGCTTATTCGGCAGCAGGTCAAGCCGGAGCGTGTTTACATACTATGGCACTGCTCCAGGCTTATCAAGCTGACCTGCTGGGGGATCTGGATAATAGCGAGGGAATTAGTCAGGACGATGTTCGAGAACTTCGTCGGGCTACTGATCTTTCTCTCAGGGCTACTAAGGAGACCGCCAGAGCAATTGGGCGGTCTATGGCAGCCTTGGTAGCCACTGAGAGGCATTTATGGTTGAATCTTTCTGAGATTAAAGAAAAAGATCTAACTTTTTTATTAGACGCTCCACTTGAACCCTCTGGTCTCTTCGGTGACGCAGTTCACGCGGTCGTGGAAAGGTTCCAAGAGTCTAAAAAGCAGTCTGATGCTTTTAAAAAGTTAATCCCTCGCGGTGTGGGCGTGAGCAGCCCCAGCCATCTAGCTCATCACATCGTGTGCAACAAAAAGAGAGTGTTGTATCTCGTGTTCCTCCACGTAGATACTGGAGACAGACGCAACCCTCTCAACCGAACGGATCTGAGGACCGTTCTTTAGGCGAAGAAGACTTCGGCTAAAAAAAAAGGTCTTGATGTTTAGGCATCAGGCCTGTGAGGACAGCCCCGACCGAAGTGGAGTGGTGTACACCTCATTACATGGTGCCCGTTCCATTTCGGGGTCCTCACGAGACCGTCCTGCCAACCCTGCCACCTCCGGTGCTTCAGGGCGCAGCGGTCACCAGCGAGTCGCTGATGCTATGCTGCGGCACAGCATCGGTTTCGCGCCCTCTGAGGGGGTCTTTAGAGCAGTCAGGTCAGGTAGTTCCTGCCATTATGTTTCAGGCTCCAGATTTGGCTGTCTCAGTAACACCAGAGACCAGCCTCGAGAGGCTGGTTCCCTTAGTAAATTTTCTGGCAGCGTGGAAGCTTCTGCCGAATATTTCTCATTGGGTCCTGCAGATTGTAGAGAAGGGATACAGAATCCAGTTGGGCTCTCGTCCTCCTCGTTACAACGGGGTGCTGCCCACAGTGGTGCATCCCGAGCAGGCTCTGGTAATGGAGCAAGAAGTAAAGGCCCTGTTAGCAAAAGAAGCTATAGAACAGGTGTACTCACCCGACAGAGAGTCGGGTTTTTATAGCCGTTATTTCATTGTTACAAAAAAGGATGGAGGGTTGCGTCCCATTTTAGATCTTCGCCTGTTAAATCGGTCAGTTCAGAAACTAAAGTTCAAGATGTTGACCCTCAAACAGATCGTGACCCAAATCAGATCCGAGGACTGGTTTGTCACGATACATCTGAAGGATGCATACATCCATATTTCCATCCTCCCTCAGCACAGGAAGTTCCTAAGGTTTTCTTTCAGGGGAAAAGAATACCAATATCGGGTCCTTCCTTTCGGCCTAGCTTTATCACCCCGCACGTTCACGAAGTGCGTGGATGCAGCTTTAGCCCCTCTCAGGCTTCAGGGCATACGCATTCTGAATTACATCGACGACTGGCTGATTCTAGCGGAATCAGAGCAGTTGGCGGTTCGGCACCGAGGTGTCGTTCTCGCTCATATGCAGATGTTGGGGTTGAGGCTCAATGCCAAGAAGAGTGTACTTTCTCCAGTACAGAGGACCACTTTCCTTGGTGTGGTATGGGATTCAGTGACGATGAGGGCCAACCTATCGCCCATTCGTGTAGCTGCTATCCTGGCAGCCATCAAAGAGCTAAAGCTAGGTCAGTCACGCACTGTAAAACAGTTCGAGAGACTGTTGGGTCTACTGGCAGCAGCGTCCAACGTGATACCTTTTGGCCTGCTGTACATGAGTCCTTTACAGTGGTGGCTCAGGACCAGAGGGTTCTCCCCGAGGGGAAACCCACTTCAGATGATCAAGGTCACGCGGCGATGCCTTCGTGCCTTAGGTATATGGAGGAAGCACTGGTTCTTAACCCAGGGTCCGGTGTTGGGAGCTCTTTGCCATCGAGCTACTATCTCGACAGATGCTTCCCTCACCGGCTGGGGAGCGGTAATGGAAGGCCGCTCGGTTCAGGGTCTGTGTCATCATCTTTCGTGGCACATAAATTGCCTGGAGATGATGGCTGTCTTCAATGCGTTGAGACATTTCCTTCCAGACCTAAGGGGCCATCATGTGCTCGTTCGAACAGACAACACATCAGTGGTCTCTTATCTGAACCGTCAGGGGGGTCTGCGGTCGCGTCCGCTTTGCAAATTGGCGCACCAGATCCTCCTGTGGTCTTTGGGGAAGGTACTTTCTCTGAGGGCAGTGTATATTCCTGGGGACCAGAATATAGGATCAGACATCCTGTCAAGGCAGGAGCTGAGGCCAGGGGACTGGAGACTCCACCCCGAGGCGGTGGAGAAAATCTGGGAGGCATATGGCCAAGCAGAAGTGGATCTGTTTGCGTCTCAGAATATGACGCACTGTCCTCTTTGGTATTCCCTTACGCATCCAGCCCCTCTGGGGCTGGATGCTATGGTGCAGACATGGCCGAGGCTACGTCTGTACGCCTTTCCCCCTGTTGCTCTGCTCCCAGGAGTGCTGGAGCGGGTCCGTCGGTATGGAATAAGCCTACTGCTAGTAGCACCACGCTGGCCAAGTCGGATCTGGTTTTCGGACCTGATCCATCTTCTAGACGGTCCTCCATTGGAGATCCCGATCAGGAGAGACCTTCTGTCTCAGGCCGGGGGCACAATATTTCACCCTCGACCAGAGATTTGGAACCTTTGGGTTTGGCCTCTGAGGGGGCCCAACTCATAGAAAGTGGTCTTTCAGCCGAGGCTGCTGAGACCATTCTAAGCTCCAGAGCTCCAGCTACTAGGAAACTATATGCGCTTAAATGGAGAGTTTTCACTTTATGGTGTCACCGACATCATTGGGATCCAGTTAACTGTTCTGTAAACACAGTACTCGAGTTCCTGCAGGAGCGCTTTACGTCAGGTCTATGTCCTTCCACCATTAAGGTCTACGCGGCGGCCATTGCGGCCTACCACGCCCTGGTGGGGGGTACATTGCTGGGTCGAGACCCCCTGATTACACGTTTCCTTCGTGGCACTTTGAGGCTAAGGCCTGCAACCCGCACTAGGGTGCCAGCTTGGGATCTTACTATAGTTCTAGAAGGCCTGTCTAGGGCTCCATTCGAGCCCTTAGATTCGGTCTCAGATAAGTTTCTTACCCTAAAGACTATCTTTCTGCTAGCTATTTCATCCCTTAAGAGAGTTGGTGACCTTCAGGCCCTTTCGGTCTCCCCCACTTGCCTTGAGTTTGCACCGGGGATGGTCAAGGCATTCTTATATCCAAAACAGGGATATGTCCCTAAGGTGCCGACCTTGTCTCCGAGGCCTATTGTGCTGCAGGCTTTCTGTCCTCCTCCTTTTACATCTGCGGACCAGGAAAGACTGCACCTCTTGTGTCCAGTGCGAGCATTGGACACTTATGTACGTCGGACATCCTCAATGAGGAAGTCCGACCAATTACTGATTTGCTTTGGATCACCTAAGAAAGGTCTTCCTGCTTCCAAACAGACAGTCACGCATCGTCTCGTTCCCTGTTTCTCAGGGAACTATGGTTACAATAGTAACCTGAGACGTTTCTCCCAGTTGACACGGCAACACATAACCGGCGTTTTCAGAAATCTCCACTTTGGCCGGAGTTTTTAGAAATAATCGTTTTCTGTGATAAAAACAGGGTTTCCGTGTAAACGAGAGGCCAAACCGCAGGGAAATATCTGCGTTTTCCCTTCGTGTAAACGGGGCCTGAGCAGGACTTTATTCCACCTAAAGTGGGCCAGGAAAAATGGCTTTCTCTCTAGACATCAGTATGGCTGAAATAACATGCTAACGTTTATTGTTGTAATGAAGACCCCCATCAATTAAATCGTTGACTATTTGACCTTTAAGGCTTAATGTTGTAAAAATTAAGACATTTTAAGACTTTAAAAACTGCAAGAAAACAGACATGCTTCAGCAAATTAATTCATAAAGTCATCATTGAAAAATGATTCACTGGTGTGGTCACTGGCTCGGTCACTGGCTCCACCTGTGCGGTCACTGGCTCAGTCCCTGGCTCCACATCTACCTTGTCACCTGCCTGGAGAAAAAAAAATACATTTGAAAAAATACATATTTAAACATAATATTTAGTGCTTGCCTCTTATAATCAGGAACTATGACGCTAGTACTGCTGGCTAGTGTGGTGTCTAACTATGAAAACAATCTCCTCAGCAAGACCTAAAAAAAGAACCTTTTTGTTTTTTTCAATAAAAAGTCCCACAATGTACACAATTGTACATTGTACAATAAAAAAAAATGTACAATAAAAATAAATTAAAAAAAATTGTACAATAAAAAGCTTTTCCGTTTTTTAAGTCAAGTCAAAATGTATTTCTATAGCACATTTAAAAGCAACAGAGTATTGCCAAAGTGCTGTACAATACAACATTAAGCATATAAAAAGTAATCATAAAAAGAAACCAGGCACCGTGCAAAATAGTACGGAGCCCCTAAAGGGACGTGGTGGTGGACAAAAAATTGGTGGTGGAGAATTTTCTTTTTCCCAAATCTTTTGCGTTCCCTCGCAAAGCTTTTGCGTTCCCCTGTGAAACTTTGCGTTCCCTTAGCAAAACTTTTGCGTTCCCTCGCAAAGATATATGTGTTTCCACGCAAAACCTGTTGGGATCTCGGACAGACACTTCCTGTTTTATGTCCCTCTGGCAGTGCTTCAGAGCTCCATACGTTAATGGAGCGTTTCATAGTGTTTGAACTTGGACTCAAATATAAAGAAATGTGGTCAGTGCTTAACTCAAGGAGTTCAGTGAAGTTGGCAATATATTCACATAGGCTATTCAAACTTCCCTGATTAATATTCTTGAGCTAAACGTTGTTAAAACACAAACGACACCTATTTACACTCAAAGTAACCTAGACAACGATCTACAACCCGATTCTCCTCAAAATGAGCTTTATAATATAGGCTAATTCTAAATGGATCTCTATGTGCAGGCGGCTGAGAGACAAGTCCTAAGGGACCATCTGCAAAGTGCAATATAACCCAAAAAACTACTACAGCATCAACTCATATTTTATTTAATAATAAATAATCATAAAAATCTTGCATTTTTTTTATCAAACTAAGTAGCCTATTGTAGTATAACCAGCAGGAGAGCAGTGATGTGTGAACTGATTTTGGTGACAGTACAGTGTATCACAGTGAAGTTATTGAATATGTTTAATAATATAAAATGTGCAGAAGGGTTTTGGGATTTGCACTTTGCAGACGACCCCTAATTGGACTTGTCGCTCAATCAGCTGGTTAAAGACAAATTCATATTTTAAAGCTTGTTTTGAGGAGAATTGGGTTGTAGCTTGTTCTCTAGGTTACTGTGATTGTAAATAGGTGTCTTTTGTGTTTTAACAACGTTTGGCTCAAGAATATTGATGCGGGAAGTCGAATAGCCTATGTGAATATATTCACATAGGCTATTCGACTTCATGACTTCGACTCCAACTTCACTGAACTCCTTGAGTTAAGCACTGACCGCATTTCTTTATATTTGAGTCCAAGTTTAAACACTATGAAACGTTCCATTAACATACGGAGCTCCCAACTGGTTTTGCGTGGGAACGCAAATATATTTGCAAGGGAACGCAAAAGTTTTGCGTGGGAACGCAAAAGTTTTGCGTGGGAACGCAAATAACTTTGCGAGGGAACGCAAAAATTTTGCATGGGAACAACGTAAATATCTTTGTGAGGGAACGCAAAGTTTCTCGGGGGAACGCAAAAGATGTGGAAAAAAAAATTCTCCCATCCTATATTTTTTTCCACCACCACGTCCCTTTAGGCGCTCCGTAAAATATGAACACCTTAAACAGAAAAAAGAAAAAATACCTCAACATTAAACCTTTAAATAATCTAATCTTATAAAAACCAGAGAGAACAAATACAATTTAAGAGCCGGTTTAAAACTGGCTAATGAAGGAGCCAACCTCACATTTAAGGGCAGACTGTTCCAAAGTTTAGGTGCAGCAGTAGAAAAGGCTTGACATGAGGTTCCTTATGAGGTTGAACATTGGCGGCTATAGAATTTAAACTAAAAAGAGATGAATACCTGGAGGGGCCTAAAATCAAAATTTTGCTTATGCTTTCATTTAATTGCAAAAATGATTAGCCATCCAACATTTGATCTCCTCAAAACAGTCGCAAAGCACGTCCAAACAATAAGAACTGTCCATTTTTGCTAGTAGATACAACTGTGTATCGTCAGCATAGCAGTGGTAGAAAATCTTATATTTCTTAAAAATGGCACCCAATGGTAGCATATAAAGTGAAAAAAGAAGAGGTGCCTTAAATGGACCCTTGGGGCACACCGCATAATAGGGGAAATGACGAAGAAGAAAACTTCCCAATGCTCACTGAGAAGGTTCTGTCTTTGAGGTAAGAGTAATGTGACCACTGCAATGTGACTGTCACGGGTGTGGTGTGGATGAAGGCAGGCTGAGGCAAAAAGGCTTCAATTCCAACAATTTACTGAGGAACAAGACAGGAAACAGGTACAGGCAAAAACGCTCTCACAAAACACTTGTAACATAAACAACGACCGACAAAGACAGACTGAACAGAAGCAAACTAAATACAGGCATGAATCAAACATAACAAGGTGAAAACAGGTGACACAGATGATGATAACGAGGGACAGGTGGATAATGAGGGAGTGAGTTCAGGTGTGGAGACGAGGAGGATTCTGGGAAGTGTAGTGTAGACACAAAGACAGACTGGTGCAGACGAGGACTGTGACATTACTCCCCCTCCCAGTAGGCGTGGCCTCACGCCGTAGAAAAGGGGTGGGAGGGTGGGCATCCTGGAGTCCGTGACGGGAAGGCGGATCAGGTGCAGGAGGACGGACTCCAGGATGGATCAGGCGGCCATGGCAGAGCATGACGTGGGCGTGGCCAGGGCGGAGCAGGCTGAGGGCGTGGCCAGGGCGGAGCAGGCTGAGGGCGTGGCCAGGGCGGAGCAGGCTGAGGGCGCGGCCAGGGCGGAGCAGGATGAGGGCGCGGCCAGGGCGGAGCAGGATGAGGGCGCGGCCAGGGCGGAGCAGGATGAGGGCGTGGCCAGGGCGGAGCAGGCTGAGGGCGTGGCCAGGGCGGAGCAGGCTGAGGGCGTGGCCACGGCGGTGAGACCCCTTCGGGTGGCCATGGCGGTGAGGCCCCTTCGGGTGGCCATGGCGGTGAGGCCCCTTCGGGTGGCCATGGCGGTGAGGCCCCTTCGGGTGGCCATGGCGGTGAGACCCCTTCGGGTGGCCGTGGGTCCTTTGGAGCCCACGGCGAGGGCCTATGGCCCCCCCCAAAAAAATTAATGGGGAGAGTGATAAAGTCATTGAAAGTCTCTGGGCTGGACGGGACCAGCGGTGAGGGCTCGGCAGGGCTGGACGGGACCAGCGGTGAGGGCTCGGCAGGGCTGGACGGGACCAGCGGTGAGGGCTCGGCAGGGCTGGACGGGACCAGCGGTGAGGGCTCGGCAGGGCTGGACGGGACCAGCGGGGAAGAAGTCTCTGGCTGGACGGTCTCTGGCTGGACGGTCTCTGGCTGGACGGTCTCTGGCTGGACGGTCTCTGGCTGGACGGTCTCTGGCTGGACGGTCTCTGGGCTGGACGGTCTCTGGCTGGACGGTCTCTGGCTGGACGGTCTCTGGCTGGACGGTCTCTGGCTGGACGGTCTCTGGCTGGACGGTCTTGCTGGACGGTCTCTGGCTGGACGGTCTCTGGCTGGATGTGGCTGGACGGGGCCAGCGGTGAAGGCTCGGCTGGGCTGGACGGGATCAGTGGTGAGGACATGGCGTGCCATGGGATGAAGCTTTCCAGACATTTGGAAACTGCCTCTCTCCAGTCCAGACCGGAGAGATCTGGAAGCTCCCTTGGGTCGACCACCTTGGCCCCCCGCCGGTAACATGCCTTGATTATTTCATCGCCCAGCGAGCATGAAGCAGCGAGTGGAACAAAGCCCCAGGTAAAGTGGAACAGATCACGGCTATCCAGCGCCAAAGCCGTGATCTGTCCCGCGAGCTCCCAGCTCATGATGTGGTCGGTCGTTCTGTCACGGGTGTGGTGTGGATGAAGGCAGGCTGAGGCAAAAAGGCTTCAATTCCAACAATTTACTGAGGAACAAGACAGGAAACAGGTACAGGCAAAAACGCTCTCACAAAACACTTGTAACATAAACAACGACCGACAAAGACAGACTGAACAGAAGCAAACTAAATACAGGCATGAATCAAACATAACAAGGTGAAAACAGGTGACACAGATGATGATAACGAGGGACAGGTGGATAATGAGGGAGTGAGTTCAGGTGTGGAGACGAGGAGGATTCTGGGAAGTGTAGTGTAGACACAAAGACAGACTGGTGCAGACGAGGACTGTGACAGTGACACCCTGAATACATTGTTATCGCGTAAACGTACCCTTAACCACTGCTAGACTTACAGTATCCACTATTTCCATAAACATGATTAATATTTGACTAAAAAATTCAAATTGAAGTGTTTCAGTGTTTAAACTGTATTGTGTAACATAAACATACACTAGATAGTCATGTTTGATTGTTGTGATCGTGTCTTGTGCCATTTGCAACGTCTTGTGCATGATGCATTCTAAAAAAATCAAGAAGCTCAAGAAGTTCATCTTTTAAAATCCACTACTCTAAACCTTACTTTTTTTTACGTTCTGCATTGTGTTTTAACAGCAAAAATGCCATCTTGGGAAATAGCCCATTTTCAAATTCGGTATTCTGCTTTAGGCACATCCCTCGCTCCCTTCAGAACTGAATTTGGATTTGCCCAACAAATTTGTGTCTGGTGATGCCTAAAAGAAATAATGTAATTTATTATTCTTGCAGACTAAATGCCAACCATATGGGTCCTTCAACTCCATTTTCTTTTACACCATTTCTATAAAGAGCTATTAACCTGCTAAAAACAAGACTATATCAGCTACCTTATATTTCTAGATAGCGCTTCGAGATCACTGCTTTTCAATGTTCCCTCATATAAAGCACCTTATTTCACTGGGAAAAGGCCATGGAGTCAGACGGCCGTATCATGAATAATTGGAATAAATTTGCTTCCTTCATTTCATATTTCATGCACCATACTCCTTCGAATAACTCAGGCTGTAATTGTAATTGCAAAGTCTAATAAGGAGTAACATGGTTTAAATTAAGAAAGCCACTGACCGTGAACCTTGCAGTAATTCTTAATTCTCTTATTTAATTTCTAATAAAGCACCCTCTTAGAATTATATAGCACTTTCTGCTTTGATCCGATCCGCATGCCTCTCATTCTCTCTTGTAATCCCTCAGGTAAATGGGGATTTAAGCTTGTAATAACACCCACACTCACAAAACCCACCACAGATCTTCAGTCATCGGCAGTGACTGATGAAGATCAGAATGGCAAATCTATTAGAGAGCAAGTGTTTTTTTTTTCATCTCTTACAGTATATATTCTGATTCTTATACATTCATTGTAGCAAATGAGCTCAAAAGGAAATATGAATAATAACTAGTTATAATTAATTAAAAATATTTCGATCAGCTGCAAGAATTAACACCACAATCAACTAACCAGTTTGTCCAGCGAACTCATTGTTAGTTGTTTATTAATTCTAAAAATTGTTAATTTACAGGCTATTGGAAATAACTTTCTTACTATACAGTACTAAAAGCATGTAAAGTCAAGTCACATTCATTTATACAACACTTTTAACAATATGGACTTTTTCAAAGCAGCTTTACAGTGATAATGGGAAATTAAAGTAACATAGATTGTTTTGGCTTTACAGCAGCTCTAAAATAAAGTTATTGTCCAGCTAAAGTTTGTTTTGATTGATTCACTTCCGTCACAACGATCATTAGTTATTAACTTAGGGGCCGCTAACACGACACCGTTCTAATAGAAAACCTTTAATGTGATCCGGCCGCTCATTTGCATAAAACAGTGCCTGGTGGCTTTGTTAATTAGGGGCCAAGCACCGAAGGTGCGGAGGCACCTATTGTATCTGTTCCGGTTCTTATTATTAGGGGCCAAGCACCGAAGGTGCGGTGGCACCTATTGTATCTGTTCCGGTTCTTATTAGGGCCAAGCACCGAAGGTGCGGTGGCACCTATTGTATCTGTTCCGGTTCTTATTAGGGGCCAAGCACCGAAGGTGCGGTGGCACCTATTGTATCTGTTCCGGTTCTTATTAGGGGCCAAGCACCGAAGGTGCGGTGGCACCTATTGTATCTGTTCCGGTTCTTATTAGGGGCCAAGCACCGAAGGTGCGAGGCACCTATTGTATCTGTTCCGGTTCTTATTATTATTATTATTATTATTCTGCTTCTTCTTCTTCCGACTGGGCGTCTATGGCAGCCCATAGAACCGTTTGCGGGAAAGTTGTTTTGGTTTGACATTCTGATAGAGGACAGTCCCAACATTAAATACACCAATTTTGGTGTCTCTAAGTCATTCCCTCTAGCGCCACCACCTGTCCAAAGTTTCACTTTTATTATGCTAATAACTTTTGAACCGTAAGGCCTATCATCAAAATTCTTTTTTCCCCTTGTTCCTGAGCTCATGCCGATTCGATTGCACCCTATGACGTCATTTTCCGTCATAATAATTTGGCCGCCATCTTGAATTTTCAGAAAAACCTACTTTTTCGAACTCCTCCTAGGCCGATGCTCCGATTTTCACCAAAATTGCACCAAATCATCTTCAGGCAGTGGGGACAAAAAGTTATGGAATTCAAGTTGATTCGTCAAATCGTTTTTGATAAACGTGCAAACTAATTTTACGTAGCGCTTGCGAAAACAAACTTAAGGCTGTATCTCCACAACGCTTTATCGTATTCAGACCAAACTTGGTCCAAGTCATCACAAGCATGACCTGAGGCAACATGCAGCGTTTCGGCGCAGCGCCACCTACTGGTCCGGAGATATGAAAAATGGTTATTTTTGCTCATAACTCCTGAACGGTTTGTCCAAAAATCATAAAAGTGGCCTCGTTAGATTCAGGGCGTCATACCGAGTCGACTGATATCCAATTTTTCCATATCGGCCATTTTGTCTGTCGGCCATTTTGAATTATGTGCTAAAATGCTGTATTTTCTGAACGCATGAACGAATTGTTACGAAACTCGGTATGGGTCATCAGTACGATGCCCTGAAAGAGCCTGAGAAGTTTCGAAACAGCGCCACCTAGTGGTGAACTTTTTTTTTCAAATGCTTATAACTTTGGGTGTGGTCGACTTATTTTCACGAGAGTCATCTTTTTGAGCTCCTGAATCGTTGCCGAGTCCAACGATACCAAACATGCTGGGTTTCGTCTTACGGTTTGTGTAGCGTTGCGATTTAGCGCGAAAAAAACATTTGGCTATATCTTCGAAACCGCTTGTCCGATCGAGACGAAACCACCGCCAGAAGTTTGGAAACATAGGTCGATAGGCTATACGCTAATGCCCAAATGCGAAAATATTGATAGTAAGGGGTCGTAAAATTCAAACAAAGTCATGTGTCAGTCATTTTTTTACGTGTTTTTTCATATAAATGTCTATAACTCTGAAGTGAATTGAGATATTTTCACCAAAATTGACACACATACGTATGGGCTCACTCTGAGGACACATAAAAAAAATTGTGGGACTGAGCCTCTTGGTGGCGCTATAATAGAACAAAACATGAAATTCCCATTGACTTCAATAGAGTTTTGTGAAATAAAATGCTATACTAAACAAATGCATTGATTGTAATATTAAGAAACTCAGAATGTGCCAACAACACCATCCCCTGAAGGTACTAAAAATATTTCGAAACAGCGCCACCTTGTGGTCAAAAGTTATAACAAAATTTCCAAAAAGGCTAATAACTTTTGAATAAATCTGCCTGTTGAAATGCCAATGGTCTTAATAGATTCCTTCGGTCAAGCTGAGAACATAGATACCAGGTTTTCCTTATTTGGCCGAACTTCCTGTCCGCCATCTTGATTTTCATTCAAAAGCTACTTTTTCGAACTCCTCCTAGATCGTTTGTCCGATTTTCACCAAAATCGAATCGTATCATCTTCAGACCTTCCCGACCAAAAGTTATGGATTTCGTGTCGATAGACAAAACCGTTTTCGTATACCGCAGCAGCAAAGTTGAGGCATGCTGCCAAAATGACTATTAAGGCTTTATATCTGCAATGTCTCGACATATTGACAACTAACTTTGTATGTGTCATTGTCACTTCACTCTGACCACATCACATCGAGTTCATAGCTGCGCCACCTATTGGTCGAAAGTGATAAACCATTAAATAATCTCATAAGTTACTGTATGCATGATTTTTCGACCATTTGCCGAAATTCCTCTTAAAATGTCTTTAAATTGCTCATTTTTTCAGTTGGTCTGACACTTTCAGCCATGTTGGCATGTCTTATCGTCTTCTACTGCTTGGCCCCGTTTAATGGCTGCTTGCAGCTATATTTATTCTTCCGTTTCTTCTTCTTCTTCTTCCGACTGGGTGTCTATGGCAGCCCATAGAACCGTTTGCGGGAAAGTTATGAAATTTGGTACACTGATAGAGGACAGTCTGAAAAGTCAACAGAGCAAATTTGGAGTCTCCAACTCAATCCCTCTAGCGCCACCACCTGTCCAAAGTTTCACTTTTATTATGCTAATAACTTTTGAACCGTAAGGCCTATCATCAAAATTCCTTTTTCCCCTTGTTTCTGAGCTAATGCCGATTCGATTGCACCCTATGACGTCATTTTCCGTCACGATATTTTGTCCGCCATTTGTAATTATCTGAAAAAGCTACTTTTTCGAACTCCTCCTAGGCCGTTGTTCTGATTCTCACCAAAATTGAACCAGATCATCTCCAGACCATGCTGACAAAAAGTTATGGATTTCATAAAAACGCTGCAAGTCGTTCTCGAATACCACGCAAATAAATTTTACGTAGAGCTTTCGAAAACACACATAAGGCTGTATCTCCGCGACGCTTTTTCAGATTCAGACCAAACTTGGTCCATGTCATCACAAGCATGACCTGAGGCTACATGCTGCGTTTCGGCGCAGCGCCACCTACTGGTCCAGAGATACGAAAAAGTGCTATTTTCCCCCATAACTACTGTACTCTTTGTCCAAAAATCATAAAAGTGGTCTCGTTAGATTCAGGGCGTCATGCCGAGTCGTCTGGTATCCAATTTTCCTAGATCGGCCATTTTGTCTGTCGGCCATTTTGAATTATGTGCTAAAATGCTGTATTTTCTGAACGCATGAACGAATTGTTACGAAACTCGGTATGGGTCATCAGTACGATGCCCTGAAAGAGCCTGAGAATTTTCGAAACAGCGCCACCTAGTGGTGAATTTTTTTTATTCAAATGCTTATAACTTTGGGTGTGGTTGACTTATTTTCACGAGAGTCATCTTTTTGAGTTCCTGAATCGTTGCCGAGTCCAATGATGCCAAACATGCTGGGTTTCGTCTTACGGTTTGTGTAGCGTTGCGATTTAGCGCGAAAAAAACATTTGGCTATATCTTCGAAACCGCTTGTCCGATCGAGACGAAACCACCGTCAGAAGTTTGGAAACATAGGTCGATAGGCTAAACGCTAATGCCCAAATGCGAAAATATTGATAGTAAGGGGTAGTAAAATCCAATCAAAGTCACGTGTCAGTCATTTTTTATGTGTTTATACACATAAATGTATATAACTCCAAAACTAAATGAGATATTTTCACCAAATTTTACACACACTTGTATGGGCTCACTATGAGGTCACATAAAAAAATGGTGGGATTGAGCCTATTGGTGGCGCTATAATAGAACGTAACATGCTATTCTTAACGAATGCATTGGTGCAACATTACAAAACTCAGCATGTGCCATCAGCACCATGCCCTGAAGGTACTCAACACATTTCGAGACAGCGCCACCTTTTGGTCAAAAGTTATAACATAATTTCTAAAAACTTTTGAATAAATCTGCATATTTTAATGCCACTGGTCTTAAGGTTTGTCATTGTCACTCGATTTAGTAACTACGCCACCTATTGGTCGAAAGTGATAATTCATTAAATCATATTTTTAGTTAATTAGTGTGATTTTTAAAGCCATTTTGCCTAAATTCATCTGACAATGTCTTAAATTGCTCCTTACTGCAGTTGGTCTGACACATGTTGGCATGTCTTGTCGTCTTCTTTGCGCTTGGCCCCGGTTATTGCTGCTTGCAGCTATATTTATTCTTCCGTTTCTTCTTCTTCTTCTTCCGACTGGGTGTCTATGGCAGCCCATAGAACCGTTTGCGGGAAAGTTATGAAATTTGGTACACTGATAGAGGACAGTCTGAAAAGTCAACAGAGCAAATTTGGAGTCTCCAACTCAATCCCTCTAGCGCCACCACCTGTCCAAAATTTCAATTTTATTATGCTAATAACTTTTGAACCGTAAGGCCTATCATCAAAATTCCTTTTTCTCCTTGTTTCTGAGCTAATGCCGATTCGATTGCACCCTATGACGTCATTTTCCGTCACGATATTTTGTCCGCCATTTGTAATTATCTGAAAAAGCTACTTTTTCGAACTCCTCCTAGGCCGTTGTTCTGATTCTCACAAAATTGAACCAGATCATCTCCAGACCATGCTGACAAAAAGTTATGGATTTCATAAAAACGCTGCAAGTCGTTCTCGAATACCACGCAAATAAATTTTACGTAGAGCTTGCGAAAACACACATAAGGCTGTATCTCCGCGACGCTTTTTCAGATTCAGACCAAACTTGGTCCATGTCATCACAAGCATGACCTGAGGCTACATGCTGCGTTTCGGCGCAGCGCCACCTACTGGTCCAGAGATACGAAAAAGTGCTATTTTCCCCCATAACTACTGCACTCTTTGTCCAAAAATCATAAAAGTGGTCTCGTTAGATTCAGGGCGTCATGCCGAGTCGTCTGGTATCCAATTTTCCTAGATCGGCCATTTTGTCTGTCGGCCATTTTGAATTATGTGCTAAAATGCTGTATTTTCTGAACGCATGAACGAATTGTTACGAAACTCGGTATGGGTCATCAGTACGATGCCCTGAAAGAGCCTGAGAATTTTCGAAACAGCGCCACCTAGTGGTGAATTTTTTTTTTCAAATGCTTATAACTTTGGGTGTGGTTGACTTATTTTCACGAGAGTCATCTTTTTGAGTTCCTGAATCGTTGCCGAGTCCAACGATGCCAAACATGCTGGGTTTCATCTTACGGTTTGTGTAGCGTTGCGATTTAGCGCGAAAAAAACATTTGGCTATATCTTCGAAACCGCTTGTCCGATCGAGACGAAACCACCGTCAGAAGTTTGGAAACATAGGTCGATAGGCTATACGCTAATGCCCAAATGCGAAAATATTGATAGTAAGGGGTAGTAAAATCCAATCAAAGTCACGTGTCAGTCATTTTTTATGTGTTTATACACATAAATGTATATAACTCCAAAACTAAATGAGATATTTTCACCAAATTTTACACACACTTGTATGGGCTCACTATGAGGTCACATAAAAAAATGGTGGGATTGAGCCTATTGGTGGCGCTATAATAGAACGTAACATGCTATTCTTAACGAATGCATTGGTACAACATTACAAAACTCAGCATGTGCCATCAGCACCATGCCCTGAAGGTACTCAACACATTTCGAGACAGCGCCACCTTTTGGTCAAAAGTTATAACATAATTTCTAAAAACTTTTGAATAAATCTGCATATTTTAATGCCACTGGTCTTAAGGTTTGTCATTGTCACTCTATTTAGTAACTACGCCACCTATTGGTCGAAAGTGATAATTCATTAAATCATATTTTTAGTTAATTAGTGTGATTTTTAAAGCCATTTTGCCTAAATTCATCTGACAATGTCTTAAATTGCTCCTTACTGCAGTTGGTCTGACACATGTTGGCATGTCTTGTCGTCTTCTTTGCGCTTGGCCCCGGTTATTGCTGCTTGCAGCTATATTTATTCTTCCGTTTCTTCTTCTTCCGACTGGGTGTCTATGGCAGCCCATAGAACCGTTTGCGGGAAAGTTATGAAATTTGGTACACTGATAGAGGACAGTCTGAAAAGTCAACAGAGCAAATTTGGAGTCTCCAACTCAATCCCTCTAGCGCCACCACCTGTCCAAAGTTTCACTTTTATTATGCTAATAACTTTTGAACCGTAAGGCCAATCATCAAAATTCCTTTTTCCCCTTGTTTCTGAGCTAATGCCGATTCGATTGCACCCTATGACGTCATTTTCCGTCACGATACTTTGTCCGCCATTTGTAATTATCTGAAAAAGCTACTTTTTCGAACTCCTCCTAGGCCGTTGTTCTGATTCTCACCAAAATTGAACCAGATCATCTCCAGACCATGCTGACAAAAAGTTATGGATTTCATAAAAACGCTGCAAGTCGTTCTCGAATACCACGCAAATAAATTTTACGTAGAGCTTGCGAAAACACACATAAGACTGTATCTCCGCGACGCTTTTCAGATTCAGACCAAACTTGGTCCATGTCATCACAAGCATGACCTGAGGCTACATGCTGCGTTTCGGCGCAGCGCCACCTACTGGTCCAGAGATACGAACAAGTGCTATTTTCCCCCATAACTACTGTACTCTTTGTCCAAAAATCATAAAAGTGGTCTCGTTAGATTCAGGGCGTCATGCCGAGTCGTCTGGTATCCAATTTTCCTAGATCGGCCATTTTGTCTGTCGGCCATTTTGAATTATGTGCTAAAATGCTGTATTTTCTGAACGCATGAACGAATTGTTACGAAACTCGGTATGGGTCATCAGTACGATGCCCTGAAAGAGCCTGAGAATTTTCGAAACAGCGCCACCTAGTGGTGAATTTTTTTTTTCAAATGCTTATAACTTTAGGTGTGGTTGACTTATTTTCACGAGAGTCATCTTTTTGAGTTCCTGAATCGTTGCCGAGTCCAACGATGCCAAACATGCTGGGTTTCGTCTTACGGTTTGTGTAGCGTTGCGATTTAGCGCGAAAAAAACATTTGGCTATATCTTCGAAACCGCTTGTCCGATCGAGACGAAACCACCGTCAGAAGTTTGGAAACATAGGTCGATAGGCTAAACGCTAATGCCCAAATGCGAAAATATTGATAGTAAGGGGTAGTAAAATCCAATCAAAGTCACGTGTCAGTCATTTTTTATGTGTTTATACACATAAATGTATATAACTCCAAAACTAAATGAGATATTTTCACCAAATTTTACACACACTTGTATGGGCTCACTATGAGGTCACATAAAAAAAAATGGTGGGATTGAGCCTATTGGTGGCGCTATAATAGAACGTAACATGCTATTCTTAACGAATGCATTGGTGCAACATTACAAAACTCAGCATGTGCCATCAGCACCATGCCCTGAAGGTACTCAACACATTTCGAGACAGCGCCACCTTTTGGTAAAAAGTTATAACATAATTTCTAAAAACTTTTGAATAAATCTGCATATTTTAATGCCACTGGTCTTAAGGTTTGTCATTGTCACTCGATTTAGTAACTACGCCACCTATTGGTCGAAAGTGATAATTCATTAAATCATATTTTTAGTTAATTAGTGTGATTTTTAAAGCCATTTTGCCTAAATTCATCTGACAATGTCTTAAATTGCTCCTTACTGCAGTTGGTCTGACACATGTTGGCATGTCTTGTCGTCTTCTTTGCGCTTGGCCCCGGTTATTGCTGTTTGCAGCTATATTTATTCTTCCGTTTCTTCTTCTTCCGACTGGGCGTCTATGGCAGCCCATAGAACCGTTTGCGGGAAAGTTATGAAATTTGGTACACTGATAGAGGACAGTCTGAAAAGTCACCAGAGCAAATTTGGAGTCTCCAACTCAATCCCTCTAGCGCCACCAACTGTCCAAAGATTTACTCATGTTTATGCTATAACTTTTGAACCATAATGGCTAGAATCACAAATCCTTTGTCCTCTTATTCCTTGGCTCATGCCGATTCGATTGCACCCTATGACGTCATTTTCCGTCACGACAATTTGTCCGCCATTTGTAATTATCCGAAAAAGCTACTTTTTCGAACTCCTCCTAGGCCGTTGTTCCGATTCTCACCAAAATTGAACCAGATCATCTCCAGACCGTGCTGACAAAAAGTTATGGAATTCATAAAAACGCTGCAAGTTGTTCTCGAATACCACGCAAATTAATTTTAAGTAGCGCTTGCGAAAACAGACATAAGGCTGTATCTCCGCAACGCTTTATCGTATTCAAACCAAACTTGGTACATGTCATTACAAGCATGACCTGAGGCTACATGCTGCGTTTCGGCGCAGCGCCACCTACTGGTCCAGAGATACGAAAAATTGCTATTTTTGCTCATAACTACTGAACAGTTTGTCCAAAAATAATAAAGTTGGTCTTGTTAGATTCAGGGCGTCATGCCGAGTCAACAGATATCCAATTTTCCCAGATCGGCCATTTTGGCTGTCGGCCATTTTGAATTATGTGCTAAAATGCTGTATTTTATGAACGCATGAACGAATTGTTACGAAACTCGGTATGGGTCATCAGTACGATACCCTGAAGGATCCTGAGAAGTTTCGAAACAGCGCCACCTAGTGGCAAAATTGATTTTTCAAATGCTGATAACTCTGGTTGTGTTCGACGTATTTTCACGGGAGTCATCTCGTTGGGATCCTGAATCCTTGCCGAGTCCACAGATACCAAATATGCTTAGGTTTTGTTTACGGTTTGTGTAGCGTTGTGATTTAGCGCTTAAAAAACATTTGCCGATATCTTCGAAACCGCTTGTCCGATCGAGACGAAACCACCGCCAGAAGTTTGGAAACATAGGTCGATAGGCTATACGCTAATGCCCAAATGCGAAAATATTGATAGTAAGGGGTAGTAAAATCCAATCAAAGTCACGTGTCAGTCATTTTTTATGTGTTTATTCACATAAATGTATATAACTCCAAAACTAAATGAGATATTTTCACCAAATTTTACACACACATGTATGGGCTCACTTTGAGGTCACATAAAAAAAATGGTGGGATTGAGCCTCTTGGTGGCGCTATAATAGAACGTAACATGCTATTCTTAACGAATGCATTGGTGTAACATTACAAAACTCAGCATGTGCCATCAGCACCATGCCCTGAAGGTACTCAAAACATTTCGAGACAGCGCCACCTTTTGGTCAAAAGTTATAACATAATTTCTAAAAACTTTTGAATAAATCTGTGTATTTTAATGCCACTGGTCTTAAGGTTTGTCATTGTCACCAGACTCTGACCACATCACATCGTTTTTGTAACTACGCCACCTATTGGTCAAAAGTGATAATCCATTAAATCACATTTTTTGTTAATTAGTGTGATTTTTAAGCCATTTTGCCTAAATTAATCTTTAAATGTCTTAAATTGCTCCTTGCTGCAGTTGGTCTGACACATGTTGACATGTCTTGTCGTCTTCTTTGCGCTTGGCCCCGGTTATTGCTGCTTGCAGCTATATTTAGGGGCCAAGCACAGAAGGTGCGGTGGCACCTATTGTATCTGTTCCGGTTCTTATTATTCTTCCGTTTCTTCCGACTGGGCGTCTATGGCAGCCCATAGAACCGTTTGCGGGAAAGTTATGAAATTTGGTACACTGATAGAGGACAGTCTGAAAAGTCACCAGAGCAAATTTGGAGTCTCCAACTCAATCCCTCTAGCGCCACCAACTGTCCAAAGATTTACTCATGTTTATGCTTATAACTTTTGAACCATAATGGCTAGAATCACAAATCCTTTGTCCTCTTATTCCTTGGCTCATGCCGATTCGATTGCACCCTATGACGTCATTTTCCGTCACGACAATTTGTCCGCCATTTGTAATTATCCGAAAAAGCTACTTTTTCGAACTCCTCCTAGGCCGTTGTTCCGATTCTCACCAAAATTGAACCAGATCATCTCCAGACCGTGCTGACAAAAAGTTATGGAATTCATAAAAACGCTGCAAGTTGTTCTCGAATACCACGCAAATTAATTTTAAGTAGCGCTTGCGAAAACAGACATAAGGCTGTATCTCCGCAACGCTTTATCGTATTCAAACCAAACTTGGTACATGTCATTACAAGCATGACCTGAGGCTACAGGCTGCGTTTCGGCGCAGCGCCACCTACTGGTCCAGAGATACGAAAAATTGCTATTTTTGCTCATAACTACTGAACAGTTTGTCCAAAAATAATAAAGTTGGTCTTGTTAGATTCAGGGCGTCATGCCGAGTCGACAGATATCCAATTTTCCCAGATCGGCCATTTTGGCTGTCGGCCATTTTGAATTATGTGCTAAAATGCTGTATTTTATGAACGCATGAACGAATTGTTACGAAAATCGGTATGGGTCATCAGTACGATACCCTGAAGGAGCCTGAGAAGTTTCGAAACAGCGCCACCTAGTGGCAAAATTGATTTTTCAAATGCTGATAACTCTGGTTGTGTTTGACATATTTTCACGGGAGTCATCTCGTTGGGATCCTGAATCCTTGCCGAGTCCACAGATACCAAATATGCTTAGGTTTTGTTTACGGTTTGTGTAGCGTTGTGATTTAGCGCTTAAAAAACATTTGCCGATATCTTCGAAACCGCTTGTCCGATCGAGACGAAACCACCGCCAGAAGTTTGGAAACATAGGTCGATAGGCTATACGCTAATGCCCAAATGCGAAAATATTGATAGTAAGGGGTAGTAAAATCCAATCAAAGTCACGTGTCAGTCATTTTTTATGTGTTTATTCACATAAATGTATATAACTCCAAAACTAAATGAGATATTTTCACCAAATTTTACACACACATGTATGGGCTCACTTTGAGGTCACATAAAAAAAATGGTGGGATTGAGCCTCTTGGTGGCGCTATAATAGAACGTAACATGCTATTCTTAACGAATGCATTGGTGTAACATTACAAAACTCAGCATGTGCCATCAGCACCATGCCCTGAAGGTACTCAAAACATTTCGAGACAGCGCCACCTTTTGGTCAAAAGTTATAACATAATTTCTAAAAACTTTTGAATAAATCTGCGTATTTTAATGCCACTGGTCTTAAGGTTTGTCATTGTCACCAGACTCTGACCACATCACATCGTTTTTGTAACTACGCCACCTATTGGTCAAAAGTGATAATCCATTAAATCACATTTTTAGTTAATTAGTGTGATTTTTAAGCCATTTTGCCTAAATTAATCTTTAAATGTCTTAAATTGCTCCTTGCTGCAGTTGGTCTGACACATGTTGACATGTCTTGTCGTCTTCTTTGCGCTTGGCCCCGGTTATTGCTGCTTGCAGCTATATTTAGGGGCCAAGCACCGAAGGTGCGGTGGCACCTATTGTATCTGTTCCCGTTCTTATTATTATTCTTCTTCCGACTGGGTGTCTATGGCAGCCCATAGAACCGTTTGCGGGAAAGTTATGAAATTTGGTACACTGATAGAGGACAGTCTGAAAAGTCACCAGAGCAAATTTGGAGTCTCCAACTCAATCCCTCTAGCGCCACCAACTGTCCAAAGATTTACTTATGTTTATGCTAATAACTTTTGAACCATAATGGCTAGAATCACAAATTCTTTGTCGTCTTATTCCTTGGCTCAATCCGATTTGATTGCACCCTATGGCGTCATTTTCCATAACGATAATTTGTCCGCCATTTGTAATTATCCAAAAAAGCTACTTTTTCGAACTCCTCCCAGGCCGTTGTTCCGATTCTCACCAAAATTGAACCAGATCATCTCCAGACCGTGCTGACAAAAAGTTATGGATTTCATAAAAACGCTGCAAGTCGTTCTCGAATACCACGCAAATACATTTTACGTAGAGCTTGTGAAAACAGACATAAGACTGTATCTCCGCGACGCTTTATCAGATTCAGACCAAACTTGGTCCATGTCATCACAAGCATGACCTGAGGCTACATGCTGCGTTTCGGAGCAGCGCCACCTACTGGTCCAGAGATACGAAAAAGTGCTATTTTTGCTCATAACTACGGAACAGTTTGTCCAAAAATAATAAAGTTGGTCTTGTTAGATTCAGGGCGTCATGCCAAGTCGACAGATATCCAATTTTCCCAGATTGGCCATTTTGGCTGTCGGCCATTTTGAATTATGTGCTAAAATGCTGTATTTTATGAACGCATGAACGAATTGTTACGAAACTCGGTATGGGTCATCAGTACGATACCCTGAAGGAGCCTGAGAAGTTTCGAAACAGCGCCACCTAGTGGCAAAATAGATTTTTCAAATGCTGATAACTCTGGTTGTGTTTGACGTATTTTCACGGGAGTCATCTCGTTGGGATCCTGAATCATTGCCGAGTCCACAGATACCAAATATGCTTAGGTTTTGTTTACGGTTTGTGTAGCATTGTGATTTAGCGCTTAAAAAACATTTGCCGATATCTTCGAAACCGTTTGACCAATCGAGACGAAACCACCGTCAGAAGTTTGAAAACATAGGTCGATAGCTATACGCCAATGCCCAAATGTCAAAATATTGATAGTAAGGGGTAGTAAAATCCAATCAAAGTCACGTGTCAGTCATTTTTTATGTGTTTATTCACATAAATGTATATAACTCCAAAACTAAAAGAGATATTTTCACCAAATTTTACACACACATGTATGGACTCACTTTGAGGTCACATAAAAAAAATGGTGGGATTGAGCCTCTTGGTGGCGCTATAATAGAATGTAACATGCTATTCTTAACAAATGCATTGGTGCAACATTACAAAACTCAGCATGTGCCATCAGCACCATGCCCTGAAGGTTCTCAAAACATTTCGAGACAGCGCCACCTTTTGGTCAAAAGTTATAACATAATTTCTAAAAACTTTTGAATAAATCTGCGTATTTTAATGCCACTGGTCTTAAGGTTTGTCATTGTCACCAGACTCTGACCACATCACATCGATTTTGTAACTACGCCACCTATTGGTCGAAAGTGATAATCCATTAAATCACATTTTTAGTTAATTAGTGTGATTTTTAAAGCCATTTTGCCTAAATTCATCTTTACATGTCTTAAATTGCTCCTTACTGCAGTTGGTCTGACACATGTTGGCATGTCTTGTTGTCTTCTTTGCGCTTGGCCCCGGTTATTGCTGCTTGCAGCTATATTTAGGGGCCAAGCACCGAAGGTGCGGTGGCACCTATTGTATCTGTTCCGGTTCTTATTATTCTTCCGTTTCTTCTTCTTCTTCCGACTGGGCGTCTATGGCAGCCCATAGAACCGTTTGCGGGAAAGTTATGAAATTTGGTACACTGATAGAGGACAGTCTGAAAAGTCACCAGAGCAAATTTGGAGTCTCCAACTCAATCCCTCTAGCGCCACCAACTGTCCAAAGATTTACTCATGTTTATGCTTATAACTTTTGAACCATAATGGCTAGAATCACAAATCCTTTGTCCTCTTATTCCTTGGCTCATGCCGATTCGATTGCACCCTATGACGTCATTTTCCGTCACGACAATTTGTCCGCCATTTGTAATTATCCGAAAAAGCTACTTTTTCGAACTCCTCCTAGGCCGTTGTTCCGATTCTCACCAAAATTGAACCAGATCATCTCCAGACCGTGCTGACAAAAAGTTATGGAATTCATAAAAACGCTGCATGTTGTTCTCGAATACCACGCAAATTAATTTTAAGTAGCGCTTGCGAAAACAGACATAAGGCTGTATCTCCGCAACGCTTTATCGTATTCAAACCAAACTTGGTACATGTCATTACAAGCATGACCTGAGGCTACATGCTGCGTTTCGGCGCAGCGCCACCTACTGGTCCAGAGATACGAAAAATTGCTATTTTTGCTCATAACTACTGAACAGTTTGTCCAAAAATAATAAAGTTGGTCTTGTTAGATTCAGGGCGTCATGTCGAGTCGACAGATATCCAATTTTCCCAGATCGGCCATTTTGGCTGTCGGCCATTTTGAATTATGTGCTAAAATGCTGTATTTTATGAACGCATGAACGAATTGTTACGAAACTCGGTATGGGTCATCAGTACGATACCCTGAAGGAGCCTGAGAAGTTTCGAAACAGCGCCACCTAGTGGCAAAATTGATTTTTCAAATGCTGATAACTCTGGTTGTTTTTGACGTATTTTCACGGGAGTCATCTCGTTGGGATCCTGAATCCTTGCCGAGTCCACAGATACCAAATATGCTTAGGTTTTGTTTACGGTTTGTGTAGCGTTGTGATTTAGCGCTTAAAAAACATTTGCCGATATCTTCGAAACCGTTTGACCGATCGAGACGAAACCACCGTCAGAAGTTTGGAAACATAGGTCGATAGCTATACGCCAATGCCCAAATGTCAAAATATTGATAGTAAGGGGTAGTAAAATCCAATCAAAGTCACGTGTCAGTCATTTTTTATGTGTTTATTCACATAAATGTATATAACTCCAAAACTAAATGAGATATTTTCACCAAATTTTACACACACATGTATGGGCTCACTTTGAGGTCACATAAAAAAAATGGTGGGATTGAGCCTCTTGGTGGCGCTATAATAGAACGTAACATGCTACTCTAAACGAATGCATTGGTGCAACATTACAAAACTCAGCATGTGCCATCAGCACCATGCCCTGAATGTACTCAAAACATTTCGAGACAGCGCCACCTTTTGGTCAAAAGTTATAACATAATTTCTAAAAAACTTTTGAATAAATCTGCGTATTTTAATGCCACTGGTCTTAAGGTTTGTCATTGTCACCAGACTCTGACCACATCACATCGTTTTTGTAACTACGCCACCTATTGGTCAAAAGTGATAATCCATTTAATCACATTTTTAGTTAATTAGTGTGATTTTTAAGCCATTTTGCCTAAATTAATCTTTAAATGTCTTAAATTGCTCCTTGCTGCAGTTGGTCTGACACATGCTGGCATGTCTTGTCGTCTTCTTTGCGCTTGGCCCCGGTTATTGCTGCTTGCAGCTATATTTATTATTATTATTATTATTCTTCTTCCGACTGGGGTTCTATGGCAGCCCATAGAACCGTGTCCGGGAAAGTTGTTTTGGTTTGACATTCTGATAGAGGACAGTCCCATCATTAAGTACACCAATTTTGGTGTCTCTAACTTATTCCCTCTAGCGCCACCACCTGTCCAAAGTTTCACTCACATTTATGCTAATAACTTTTGAACCGTAAGGCCTATCAACAAAATTCTTTTTTCCTCTGATTCCTGAGCTCATGACGATTCGATTGCACCATATGACGTCATTTTCCGTCATGCAAATTTTTCCGCCATTTTGAATTTTCAGAAAAACCTACTTTTTCGAACTCCTCCTAGGGCGATGCTCCGATTTTCACCAAAATTGCACCAGATCATCTTCAGACAGTGGGGACAAAAAGTTATGGAATTCAAGTTGATTCGCTTAAAAGTTTTTGAATAACGTGCAAAATAATTTTACGTAGCGCTTACGAAAACAAACTTATGGCTGTATCTCCGCAACGCTTTATCGTATTCAGACCAAACTTGGTACATGTCATCACAAGCATGACCTGAGGCTACCTGCAGCGTTTCGGCGCAGCGCCACCTACTGGTCCGGAGATATGAAAAATGGCTATTTTTGCTCATAACTCCTGAACGGTTTGTCCAAAAATCATAAATGTGGTCTCGTTAGATTCAGGGCGTCATGTTGAGTTGATTGATATCCAATTTTCCCATATCGGCCATTTTTTCTGTCGGCCATTTTGAATTATGTGCTAAAATGCTGTATTTTCTGAACGCATGAACGAATTGTTACGAAACTCAGTATGGGTCATCAGTACGATGCCCTGAAGGAGCCTGAGAAGTTTCGAAACAGCGCCACCTTGTGGTCAAAAGTTATAACAAAATTTCCAAAAAGGCTAACAACTTTTGAATAAATCTCCCTGTTGAAATGCCACTGGTCTTAATAGATTCCTTCGGTCAAGCTGAGAACATAGATACCAGATTTTCCTAATTTGGCCGAACTTCCTGTCCGCCATCTTGATTTTCAGTCAAAACCTACTTTTTCGAACTCCTCCTAGACCGTTTGTCCGATTTTCACCAAAATCGAATCGTATCATCTCCAGACTGTGCCGACTAAAAGTTATGGATTTCGTGTCAATAGACAAAACCGTTTTTGTGTAGCGCAGCAGCAAAGTTGGGGTAGGATGCCAAAAGGACTATTCAGTCTTTATCTCTGCAATGCCTTGACATTTTGACACCAAACTTTGCATGTGTCATTGTCACCTCACTCTGACCACATCACATCAATTTCGTAAGTGCGCCACCTATTTGTCGAAAGTGATAAACCATTAAATTATCTTAAAAGTTACTGTATAGATGATTTTTTTGCCATTTATCCAAAGTTCTCTTAAAATGTCTTTAATTGCTCATTGCTGCAGTTGGTCTGCCACTCCCACCCATGATGGCATCTGTTGCCGCTTCTTGCGCTTGGCCCCGGTAATGGCTGCTTGCAGCTATATTTTGTTTTGTTATCGCTTCCGCGTAGCCACCTGAATCGGAATTATCCTGACTATGTTTTATCAGTACAGTAAAGGGAAGGAGGCCTTCACAAGGGAGAGACTAGTTGACACTTCAGGACTGCGTTGTCTTCGTGTCCAGGCACAGGTCCTTCATCAGATCCAGATATGGCCTGGATCTGGCGGACTGCGGTAAACCTCGGGATAAACAGAGAGACTAATATTAGAGTAGACACCATCCTTCTTATGATGTACAAAGTACATCAGGATTTATGGGAAATGTTCCCGGTTCTGGCTGAACTATGCAGCCTAACATTGAATTATATAAGTCTATTATGTGTTATGTGTATGCTAAGCCAAAGAGATGAGTTTTTAGTCTAGATGTAGCCAAAATCTGCATGATTAGGGGCTCCAGTATATGAACCACAAACAACTTTATGTGTGACACTAACATGACTTTATTTAACTAGACAACACTTAGACTAATCTAACATACAGTACACACACATACATGCATACATTTTAGCAATGGAAAGAGAGCTAAAGCATAATACAGGAAAGCAAGAAGTTATAACATTGTTTGAAATTCAGCAGAAAGCCACCCGTTAATTTCTTTGTTCTAACACATACTTCTTTTTAAACTTTCATCTTTGTTCTATTGTATGTATTTGTTCTATTTGTAATTTGATTATTTGTTCTTATTTTATCACTGACTGACTGCTAACTTGTCTTTAATAATGTTTTAGATCTATATTAGGCTAGTAGTTTTTGCTGTAATATCAAAATTGGAATAGAGAATGGTGATATTTCACCAGTATCTACACATTTAAAACCACTGACCCAATCCTAGCACTGAGCCCTGCTAAAGCAGTTCTAAATATGCACTGTGCTATTAAATGAAGGATAAAATATGAGAAATAGAATGAACAGTGAAAGTAACAGAAGCTCAGACAATACATTTTAACAGACTTAATTAAGCATGAAAATTACAGGAAAATGTATATTTACAGGGAAATATATATTTACTAAACAAACAGGTATCGGCAAGAACCAAAAATGAGAGTATCAGTATCGGACAGTATCTGACTGGTATTGGTGCATCCCTGGTGCAAGAGATCTCAAACCGATATTGGACCAATCAGCTGTGAGCAAAGTGACATATCTCTGACAAAATAAAGTCACTGCCCCAGTTTATCTTGCTCCAAATTAAAAGTTACTTAATAGTAAAAGATTTTTAAATACAAAAATTGTCTGGCTTTTAGCAATGATTATTTATTAGAATTATTTTGTATAATTTCTCATTTATAAATTGCTCATTTATATATTATTTTTATAATTATATTATACGCCTAATCCATTACACATGAACAATTTTAGTTATAATTATTTTAAAAATGTAGTTTAAATAAACATATACAGAGAATGTGTAATACAAATAAGATTTGAAATATTATATACTGTATACTGAACAAAATTATAAAGGTAACACTTTTGATTTTGCCCCCATACTTCATGAGGTGAACTCAAAGATCTAAGACTTTTTCTATGTACACAAAAGGCCTATTTCTCTCAAATGTTGTTCACAAAACAGTCTAAATTTGTGTTAGTGAGCACTTTTCCTTTGCCGAGATAATCCATCCACCTCACAGTTGTGGCATATCAAAATGCTGATTAGACAGCATGATTATTGCACAGGTGTGCCTTAGGCTGGCCACAATAAAAGGCCACTCTAAAATGTGCTTGTAACTTAAGAGTTCATCAACAGAACGCAGAGTCCCATCACGTGGGGCTCGTTACACTAGCAACATCATAGCAACCACCTAGCAACCCCCTAGAATACCCTAGCAACCACCCAGAATACCCTAGCAACTGCCTAGCAACACCATAGCAACCACTCAGAACACCCTAGCAACCGCCTAGCAACCCCCCCAGAACACCCTAGCAACCGCCTAGCAATGCCCTAGCAACCACCCAGAATACCCTAGCAACCACCTAACAACACCATAGCAACCATCCAGAACACCCTAGCAACCACCTTGCAACGTCATAGCAACCACCTAGCATCGCCCTAGCAAATACCCGGAATACCCTAGCAACTGCCTAGCAATGACCTAGAAACCACAAGCAGGAACACATTTGTGTGCATTTTATTTTGTGATCTCACCGGAACGAATAGAGAGTCTCCGCAATGGCGATAGATTGAAGAGCGCCTCTGAGTGAAGACTGCACGCGCCACATAAGAAACAACTGTATCCATGACACTGATAGCAGAGCACACGAGCGCTCAGCTTGATTTAAAGGGGACCTATTATGCAAAATTCACTTTTGTATGGTGTTTGGACATAACTGTTTGGGGTGCTGTGCTGTCCTGCGTGGCCTCAGCAGGCCCCAGGGCAGCAGGCCTTGACTCACAACCAGCCATGTGCTCATAGAGAGAGAGAACTTTCAACCAGAACAGAGTCGAACTAACCATGCAAGTACATCATATCTTCTTTATCCAACGGAGAAGAAAACAATTTCAACTTCAACGTTTGACACTCACGGAACCATCAATGCCCCTTTTTTTGTAACTTCAAGAAATGTTTTCACTGCAAAGGCCATGCAAGTATACATTTAATGAGATACTTTGTAAATAATAAGCTGATGGTTCATTTCATGTTCAATTAATCTTTTCCGTAGCTTCATTTCATTTCTGGTTTAATTCTGTCATTTACCATCTCCCATGTATGTGTAATTGCTTGTATGTTAGTTATGTTCACGATCATTGTTAATAAAACTTGTGCACAATATGTATTTGGTTTGGATTCTCTGCTTGCAACAAAGTTTATTTTGCGATTTAGATTTTGACTACAGGCTCTTAGTATGACTGTACAGTAAGAAAGACATTTCCCGGAAATTAAAATTTCTTAGAATTTATAAACAATTAACACTGAGTGTTCACGGAATGAACAGGTTGATTGATTGTAATATACATTTGACTACATTAAGTTAATTATATTAACTGATCCAAATAGTCAAAATCAATTATAACAAGTTTGATACATATATTTGTATACATTTATATAAAGTTACCACAGCGTGTTATTTTAACTGGCAGATGATTTTGTTGGTGGTTCACTACTCTCAACTTTCTTAGATGAAAGCCCTGGAAAACAGAATCACGGAGTCGGTGAGTGAAAGAGCGAACCGCCATCTTCGTTCCCAAATCTCTAGCTGTGTCCCAATGTGAAGGCTGCATCCTCCGAAGGCCGTATTTGAAGGCCGATTGCATCACTGCGGCGCGACGAAGGCTGTCCCAATTCAAAGGCTGCATCTTCGAAGGCCGCATTTGAAGGCCGATTGCGTCACCGTGGCGTGATGAAGGCTGTCCCAATTCAATTCCGCATCCTTCGAAGGCCGTATTCGAAGGCCGGTTGCGTCATCGCGGCTAGACGAAGGCTACCTGATTCAAAAGCGACGCCGAATGCACCCTTCGTTTCCCCGTTAAAGGAAGGATACATAAATGGATCCTTAGCGGCCTATCCTACTCTGATCCTACCCCATAATTCATTGCGCACCGGTTTTAGTGCAGCATTTGGTGTGTAGCCTACAGTTCAAATTCAAATGTTGGTGTTATGCCTTTTAAAACTACAACAACCGTTCATTTTTCGTTTTTCAATTACGGGTTAAAAAATTAAAAACAAATGTCAAATTTACACGGACTATCAAACTAAAGATAGTTTAGTGATAGTTATCACTATTTTTAGTGATAGTTTTTAGATTAAAGTCTTTGATTTTACTAGTATTTTGATTGACTATCAAACCTTTCTACAAATACATTATTTGAAATATTTAATAAGGTAGGCTACTTTTGCATCCATTCGTTTTTCTTTTTTTAACCCGTAATTGAAAAACTAAAAATGAACGGTTGTTGTATTTTTAAAAGGCACACCAAAATTTGAGCTGTAGGCTACACAAATTCTGCGAAAAAAAGAAAGAAAAAAAAAACATTATGACTTTTGCCCCTTTATTAAACATTTAAAATATTCACAAATTACTATGGAAAAAATGTCGATTTTACTGTTTTTCTAGGGCCAGATTAGAACCTGGAAATTATATTTTTCCCACAGTGCTGAATGAGAAGAGCCATGTCTCTGGAACCATGATTTATAGGCTAATGATAATAAATGTGTCTGAATAAATAACGAGGCATTTTAATTGTTCGTTTAAAAGTGAAAATTTCAAACTTTAGGCTATATTTTGTTTCAGTTCATTTAGGCTATGAGACGCACTCCAGTTCACGGAGATCATGAAAGTGCGCCTGATTGTTTTATTTTACAAAAGCACAACGTTTTCTTGTAATGTGAGTTTGGACAAATAAAAGTTTTTGCGAATGATGTATTATTCTTTTCTGTATGACCAGAAATTATAGAGTATTTTTTAAAGTTGTTTCCACTGTTGATAGGAAAATACAAGTGTTTGCGCCCGTGCCTCCGTGCGTTGCAGTGCGCGCTCCACACTCCCACAAACACTTGCATCAAAATCTTGTGTTTATTTGTGTATAATCTTAGCCCTGTATTATGACTGACATTTGACGATTTTCTTTGTTCCATTTTTGGATAAAAGCACCTTCTAAATATGTAGCCTAAATGTAGGCTAATAATAGCCTAATAATAATATTATCATTTGCGTTGAGTTCACTGAAGACAGTAGGCTAATATGTTAATCATAAAATAATTTATGAATGTTTTATTTTTATATAACCTAACCTTGTGTTTGTGTTATATTTCTTTTTTATATGTGAAGTCTTTTTTGCTTATTCTATTATAGCCTACTGAGCTTTTTCCTCCTAAAAAATTTGACTTTAAAGACAAGTGGCCTAAATGTCGTTTTTTAGAAAATTCAAGAAATATTAAAAATAGGAAAAAAATAGGGAATATTAGGAAAAAATACTATGGTAGTCAATGGGGATTGAGATCTTTCAGTTTTCTTCCAAATATCTTCCTTTGTGGTCAGCAGAACAAATAAACACATAGAGGTTTGGAACAACTTGAGGGTAAGTAAACGATGATGGAATTTTCATTTTTGGGTGAACTATCCCTTTAAGTTTAAACATAATGAAATGCATCCCACATAAACAGGAGGCCAGGTTGGCACAGACTGAGGGAGAGGCCACAAATCCGTAAGTAGAGTTTACAAACCCTTGGGAACGGATTGGAAAACCGTCGCCGCGGATTGTTTTATTTTTTTTTCCCACAGAAGACTTCCCAGGCTCCGTATTATGGGGTTGAAAACCTTAGTACCGTAAATAAATTCACCATGGTCCATCTATGTAGCTACATAATAAAAAGAATACACTAGCCTTGAACCATATAGGCTATATATATATATATAATATATATATATATATATATATATATATATATATATATATATATATTATATATATATTTTTTTTTTTTTTTTTTTTTTTTTGCCTAATGTGTTTTCTTTTCTTTTCATATAGGCTATTTCATTACATTATTTACGTAAATTAACAGCCAATAATTGAACAGTTTAAAGTGTAATCTGGCAGTTTGAGAGTAAGGACGCAGCCTCTGAATTGGGACGCAGTAAACCAGCTCTGGCCATGGTTTTGGCTAAGACGAAAATACATGACCCGGCGGCGCCAGAGGTGAAACATCCTCAATAAAATATAAAACATAAAAATGACAATAGCCAATTCTGGCTCCATAGCTGTTTATTCAATTACATCAAATTAATGATCAGGATGGCAGCTGTATTCTCGCACCGTTGCTTGGCGCCAGGAGCGGTAATCGGGAACACCTGGATGCGCAATTAGGAAATCCTACAAAGGCTACAAGGTGCATCCTTCGAAGGACGAATAGACTGCATCCTCCGAAGTCCCCGGCCTTCGGAGGATGGAGCCTTCACATTGGAACACAGCTTCTATTTGAGAAAAGAGGAAGGCGGCCGTCACCTAGGTACCGTGATGCAACAATACCCGCACTTTGGTTCCCCCTACATTAGTAGTGTGTTACACAATAAAATTTGAAGTCTACTTAACGCTGCGCTTGTTATTATTTACCACATAAAGGTGTATCACACACTCCCCAACAAATAAAAGTGGCTCCTGACACAACCTACTCTGAACACTTTCACTCTTAACATTCACACACCCCTTTTTCTCAACAAAACACATTCTAACTTTCAACTAGTGTATCCTAGGTGTGCTATAAAGTGTGTGTGTGCTCCAGATTTAATCTGGTGAGTATGGAATGTATGTAATTGTCTTTCATGACGTCTCATCCACAGTGAGCTGGGTACACAACAGATAGGTAAGGGTATGGGGCGATGGACGGGGGTTGGAAGTGGTGGGACTATGGTGTGCAGAGACACTGGTAAGTACTCTGTACTGGCTGGATTCCAACTGCACTCATAGTGGGCCGCGGGTGATAAGCTGGTTGATCCAGGGATGGGTAAGTAAACACATAACCTGGCCGTCTTTCTCTCATGGACTGTCTTAATGGGATCTGATGTTCAAGTTGTGGTGTGGAGACATTGTTCTCTGGACGGACAGCATGCAGTTCCTCTTGAACGGTTGCAGGTTGAAGCTGCTCCATGCCATGTTCATCCTCACTGGATGTCCCCTGTTCCTTATCTCTAATGCTCTCCCTGTCCTGTTCAGGTTCTGCAGGAATAGTTTCTTCCAGGTAAGTCTCCTCCTGTTCAACCCTGTTCTGGAAGTCAGGAGTAACGCGTGACACAGGTAAGTAACTTTCAGGTCTTGGTTTCTCCATCGGCATTCACAACCAGTAACGGGGTACACTTTCCTCTTCATCAGAGTCACTTATATCTGTTCCCTGTGCCCCCTGCGTGAGTTTCGGGATGTCTGAGGCTCTCTTCCTTCTCTTTTGTGACTCAGCTGTGTTAGTTGTCGAGCTTTGAGGAGACTCTACTGGTAGGTTGTTGACTTGCAACAGGAGGTTTCTGTGTAGGGTGCGGACTGGTCGGCCTCCCGCCTCCGGGCTTACTTTGTAGACAGGATTATCTCCAACCTGTTCTCTCACAATGTAGATAAGCTTCTCCCAGTATGGCCTAAGCTTTCCAGGGCCCCCTCGCTCACTGAGACTGCGTACCAGGACTCTGTCCCCAAGCTGAAGAACCACACCTCAGCTGCGTTTATCGTAGTGTGCCTTCCCTTTGGAACTGGACTGCCAGCTGTTTGCGTCTGCTATTTGGTAAGCCTCAACCATCTTTCCTTTCCATTTCTCAGCATATCCTTTTTGTCCATTAGCTTCAGCTCCCTCATCTGTTATGAGGCCGAAGAGAATGTCCACAGGTAGGCGAGGATGTCGACCATACAACAAATAATACGGGGAGAACCCTGTGGCCTCGTGTCTTGTACAGTTATCTGCCTGGAGTACATGGGGCAGGTGGTCCTTTAAACTCTCCTTCTCTTTCTCTCCCAAGGTGCGGAGCATCTGCAATAGCGTGCGATTGAATCTTTCTGCAGGATTGCCCTGGGGGTGATACGGAGAGGTCCTTGAATGGGCAACACCAGCTAGTTGCCTGAGAGTTCTGAAGACTTCATTCTCAAACTCTCGATCCTGGTCTTACAGTCTTACCAGCCTTGTCCCTGGTGGGGTAGGCTTGCGCGAATCTGGTAAAGTGATCAACCACTACCAGGATATACTGGTATCCACCTCTGCTGGCTTCCAGGTGAAGGAAATCGATGCACACCAGCTCAAGGGCGAATTTGATGTGACACTTCCCATTGGTGCTCTTTCATGTGTGGCTGGCTTCTTCTGTTTAATGCAAGAGCACTTCCTGGTCACATACCCCTCTATCTCTCTCTTTATGAAAGGCCAGTAGAATCGCTCCCTCGCTAGGCTCAGAACTTTTTCCACGCCAACATGACACATGTTGTTATGCAACTGGGTGAGTACTGTTTGTTTGTAGGTGGCGGGCAGGACCAGTTGTTGTCGACCTGCACTCTTCCTGTAGAGAAGGTCATTCCCTATGTGTAATCTGCTCCACTCTCTTAACAACCTCCTTGCGTGTGTGTCCATTCTCTTTTTGTCATCCTCCATTAGTGGTGTAACGTTTTCCTTCAACGCCATCACTTTCCCAATAGCGGGGTTTTTTTCTTTGTTCCCTCACAAGCTCATCATGACTGATTTCCTGCAGAGGCTCAACTTTATGTTGGCTGTGGGATGTTAAGTTGAGGGCTGCCACCCGGGCCACATCTCCTGCTGGTTCGGGAATGTGGAATAAGTGCTGCCTCCGACTAAAGTTTTTATTCTAGTCGACTAGTAATTGTTAATTTAGGCCAGGTGTGCCCAACCCTGCTCCTGGCGATCGACTGTCCTGCGCAGTTCATCTCCAACCCTAATCAAACACACCTGAAGGTCTTCAATTAAGGTCTTAACAACCATTTAAGGTCTTCAGGATTACTTGAAAATTAAAGGCAGGTGCGTTTGATCAGGGTTAGAGATAAACTGTGCAGGACAGTCGATCGCCAGGAGCAGGGTTGGGCACACCTGATTTAGGCCATTGGTGGACAAATCGCCCCTTTATATTAATTTAATTAGGCCTAATTAAATAGGCTATACAGAATAATGAGCGTTATAGCCGCACTCAAGCGCACGGCCGTGCGCATAAAGCTTGCCACAAAGTAGACTACCAGCAGAAGCAATGATTATGAATGTGTAAAAAAATAGCAAGGAGACATTTAACCCTCTGGGGTCTGAGCTGTTTTCGGGCTCTTTCGGTGTTTTGGTATGCCCTGACATTTGTGCTTATTTCAGCTACTTAAAACATACCATTTGCCAACATATAAATTTGCTGTATTCAGCACAAACTCTGCTACAATAATATGTGAGCAAAATGGATGTACATGTTTGCATTTTATAGAAAAAAAATAATATGCGTGGTTAGTACGTTTTGGGAAAAAAATGTCACCGCAATAAGGCCATTTAACACATACTGAATAGTTGAAAACAATACTTTTGAGTTACTATTCTTGTAGGCTAGAACTTTTACTTCAAAATGAAGTGAAAATCATTCTGACCACTCTTTCAGAAAGATCAATATAACGATTTGAATTTCTTACATCAGTTTTTGGGTCATTACTGCTGTATGCGTGGGAGTGTTAATGCCCATGAATATTAATGTGATTTACACCTGGGGAGACTAAAGACACTCCCCCAATGTGCTAATGCCCCATCAAGGTGCTGTGAGGCAGCCTGAACTAAGAATGATTCGATGTATAAAAAGTTAAAAAGAACAGCATTTATTCAAAATAGAAATCTTTCCTAAGAACATAAAGACTTAAAGTCATTCATATCACTTAACACTTCCTTTCAAAAAAATAAAAAAAATAAAAAGACCAAACTTGTTTTTTTTTATATAAAAAATATATAAAATATTGCTTATATAGTGCTTATATAAATAAAAAAAAGTGCATTCAAAGAATCCTAAAAAAAACTATCACAGGTTAAAAAAAATTAAGCAGCATAACTGTTTACATCATTGATTTTTAAAAAAAATTATATCAGAATGATTTCTGAAGGCTGATGGTGACGATGTAAACACAACAAAACAAAAGCAAAAAACTGTTAGCACATTATCCAAAGTAAACTGATGGACTATTATGATTATAGATGCACAATGTATCTGTTGATGGACAGAGAAACATCTATTGATTGGTAGACTGCGTAACCGCGAGTATCTGTTTATGGCTCATCGACCGCACGCATTTACTGATACACTCAATGAACGGCTGTACCTAATACAAATAAAACATCTCTAGTTAACTAGTAGATCATTCATTTAGTCCGCTCTTAAATAAGAGATCTAGAGCTAAAATGTTTTGTTTTTGAACTCAAGCTGAGCGCTCGTGTCCTGCTATCAGTGTCATGGATACAGTGAGTCTCTTGTGGTGGCGCGCGCACAGAACGTGCTTTTCAATCTATTGCCATTGCGGACACTATTCATTCCGGTGAAATCACAAAATAAAATGCACACAAACGTGTGTCCTATATACGTGTGTGTTTGATATAGACTGTAACCACTGATGAACATATTCGGTTTTGATGAGAGAAAAAAAATATGCTAGTGGTGGATTCGAACCTGTAACCTCTAACTCGCTTGGCAATTGATCTAACCACTAGACCACAGGAGAACTCAAACAAAGCTTGCAGATCAATATATTTCACTAAATCATTACAAACTAAGCAGTTATTTAAAAAGTTTACACGAGCGTATAGGCCTACACGAACGTTGTGAGTTAATATTTACTATAGTCTGAAAATGCATTTGAGCTCTATGATCAGAAAAGGAATTATAAAACACTAAACTTACTCCGAACTTGTATCCTCGGGGTCAATCCGTTCTTCAAAATGCAACCGCTCGTCTGAGTTTCAAATTCCACTGAGGAAAAGGTTAATTATTCCCAGCTGTCCATAATCCTCTGAAGGAGTAACGTTAGCGTGCTTCCATCCCTAAAACGCGATGAACTATCAGTGAATCTCTGATGAAGAATCTTCATGTTGTTATGCAGTGATCGGGGGCGTGCCGCGTGTGGGATGCATATCGCCTATTTACCATGTCAAAAGCGCTGGGGGTGTGGCGGGCTCACCTAATTATATATAATGAAGGGAGAGCGAAAAAACTGTAACTCTCCTTGGTTTCAAACGGATTACATAAACTGGAAATATTAAAAAAAAAAAAAAAATACTTCATTTGAAAGAAGAGAATCTCAGCTTCATAAAGAGACATCTCTCGTATCTCTGTGACAAGTATTGACAGAGTTAAAGTGAATGTTTCGGACGCGTTTCAGAACGGACCTCAAAGACAGAGAGAAGGGAAAACGCGCATCATGTTTATTTTTCTTTGTTTGACGAAAAGCACAACACTTTGTTTTTATTGTGAGTATCCACAAAAAAAATAGAAACTTAACAGGATCTAATGATGTACAACACTTATATTTAAGATCAAAATTAACAGAGTAATTTGATTCTCTTTTGCACTGATAAGGAAAAAATCCAGCAAAACGTGGGCACGCGGTTTTCGACCCCTAAGGGTTAATTGTTTATTAATAAACTGGTGTTTTCGGTGTCGCTGCAAAGATGAAGTTGATGATGTGGACTCGCCATGAACGAAAGATATAAAAGGCATAACACGGAAAATTTCCTCCCGTTTGGAGGAGACCTGTCACGCCAGTGGGGCGCGCCCCACACTTTGAGAACCGCTGGATTATACTGAAAGTATGTCCATAAATCATGTCGTCGTTTCCGACCACCAAGCCCGTTTATTGGCTTCGCCGCCATCCTTCGAAGATGTGTGGTGATGAGTGACTAGCCGCTGCCGCAGGTTTGTTGTTGTGTGGAATCTGGTGCGAGCGCGGCATGGGTGGTGGACGTACCCAAAACAAGGATAGAAAGTGGCAGCATTGCTGATACTTTTTTTTTTTAGCTCAAAACAGACAGATTGCACGCAAAATAAGCAGAAATTACATGCATTGCGAACGTCAGACTTAGTCATTTTCGTAACGTCTCATCTTGTCAACGAAAACTCGAAAACGTCTCGTCATGTTTTAGTCACCTTAGAGCCATTTTTAGCAAGTCATCGTCACATTATCGTCATAAAAAGAGTGCGTCAACGAAATCATTTCGTTATCGTCATCGTTGACGAAAACAACATTGTTTGGATGTACTCCTTAACTTCCTTGTAGAGTGGTTTTGGGATGGATGCATAGGCCTTCTGAAATGGTATGTCATCCTTAGTCTTGATCTGAATCTGTAGGGAAGGGATACACCCTATGTCGTCGCTGTTACGGGCGAATGCTCCACATTCTTCGCAGAGCACTTCCTTTACCGCCTGTTGTTGTTCAGGGGTGAGGTGACTGATATCAACAGGAGGAAGCCAGTACTCGGGTGAAGAGGTACTGGGGGAAGCGACACTATTAACCTTGACTGATGTCATCTTACTTGGTGTGGAACAGGCCTGATGTGACTCTGGTGCATCGGTCTCAAGAACCTTGATAACATGTTGGATGGTTCCCAGAGACGTTCTCCTTGGCAGGATGACCTCATGCTTTGAGTGATTGTAGATGGGTACCTTAACATAAGGTCGTCGGATGTTATTGATTTCCAAGAGGCCTTCTCCTACACTCAACTGCCCTAAGACAACGCTTTCCTCTGTCAGTTCGTATAGAACGATGGGGTCGGATACATCAAAGTCTGGGGGCACTCTGCACCATACCTGAACTGTTCTACCAGGGGGAATGATTGCATGGTCTTTGCCCACTCTTATGGTGACTGGATCACAGCATGCCCTAGAAGGCACCTGGGTGAAATTCACTATGGCCCCCAACTGTTCCTCCTCTACTCCAAATGCACTGCGGAGAAGACTACCGATGCAACTGCATCGTGGGTCTTTGTCGTTTGCTATTTGTTACTGCTTGGGACTGGGGCTGCTCACTGGTCTCTGTGCGTCCCTCCACAAAGACCGGGCCCTGTTTCCCTGAACCCTGACTTGTTGCAGGCATCCCACTGCTCTGTGTCCTGCCTCCCCACACACGAAGCAATGGTTACACTCTTGTGCGTTCTGTTCGGTGCATTTTGTACACCGAGCCGATCTGCCTCTCACCTGGACTGAAGGTGGTCCCAGCTGTGGTTGGACAGGTCTACCGGGGGTTGGCTGAGAAGGAGGGTAAGACACCCGAGTACTTGCTGTCCGCTGCTCCATCAACGAAGCCACCATGTGTGTCAGAGTCTCCACCTGAGAAGTGAGCTGTTGCATCGTCTGGAAATTCTTATTGTCTGATGCGGTGTCCCGAGACTTGTTATTGTTATGGTCCCTCTCCTCAACCTTGGCACTGTATGCTTGCGTTGTCTTTTGTCAGGGGGGTTGCCCAGTCGGCGCTGGTGCTCATTCTCATCGCTTATTATCTCCATAACCTGACGAAGGATTTCCTCATCTGTGACTTGACTGTTTGAGATTAGCGGTCTCAATCTCTGCCGGAGGTTAGTATGTTTTGTTCCCAGACCCTGATAGATGGTATGGAGGAACACCTCCTAGATGGTCTTAGGATCATATGAAATGTCGGCACTGGCCTGACGAGACTGGAAAAGGATTTTTTGCTTGAGCCCGATCATGCGATGGGAAACTTCTGTGGTGGTTCCTGGTATGATTGCCTGGCGCACATCAATTCCTGGAACATCTCAGTTCTGCTTTCTCTCCGAGGTGAGACCTGAGTAAACCTTTGAGTTCCGATACTGTGATTGAATCTTTGTTTACCAGCATATCCTTAAAGGCCCCTGGTTTGATGATCCTTAACCCTCTGGGGTCGAGAAACGCGCCTGCGCGTTTTGCTGGATTTTTTCCTTATCAGTGCAAAAGAGAATCAAATTACTCTGTTGATTTGGATCTTACATATAAGTGTTGTACATCATTAGATCCTGTTAAGTGTTTTTTTTGTGGGTACTCACAATAAAAACAAAGTGTTGTGCTTTTCATCAAATAAAGAAAAATAAACATGATGCGCGTTTTGCCTTCTCTCTGTCAGTGAAGTCCATTCTGAAACGCGTCGAAAAAATAACTGTAATTCAGTCAATACTTGTCACAGAGATATAAGATATGTCTCTTTATGAAGCTGAAATTCTCTTCTTTTAAATGAAGTAATTTTTTAAAAAAAAAAATATTTCCAGTTTATGTAATCCATTTGAAACCAAGGAGAGATACAGTTTTTTCATTCTCCCTTCATTTTCTTTAATTAGCTGAGGCCGCCACGCCCCCAGCGCTTTTCACCTGGTAAATAGGCGATCTATGCATCGCACACACGGCACGCCCCCGATCAATGCCATAACAACACAAAGTTTATTCAGATTCACTGATAGTTCATCGCTTTTTGAGGATGGCAGCACGCTACTCCTTCAGAGGATTATGGACAGCGGGAAGAATTCAACTTTTCCTCAGAGGAATTTGAACTCGGACGACGAACGGCTGCATTTTGAAGAACGAATTGACCCCGCCGAGGATACAAGCTCGGAGTAAGTTGTTGAGTGTTTGTAATTCCTTTTCTGATCATAGAGCTCAAATGAATTTTCAGACTATATTTTGCCTAGTTTTGACATAGGAAATATTACCTCACAATATCCCTAACATTCGTCTAGGCCGTGTAAACTTTTTAAATAACTGCTTAGGTTATAATGATTTAGTGAAATATATCGTTCCGCAAGTTTTGTTTGAGTACTTCAGTGGTCTAGCCGCAGATCTTTCGTCAAGCGTGTCAGAGGTTACGGGTTCGAGTCCACCCTCGGTATAGTTTTTTTTTCTCTCATCAAAACCGAATATGTTCATCAGTGGTTACAGTCTATATCAAGCACACATGTATATAGGACACACGTTTGTGTGCATTTTATTTTGTGATTTCACCGGAATGAATAGTGTCCGCAACGGTGATGGATTAAAAAGATCGTCCGAGTGAAGACTGCTCGCGCGCCGCCACAAGATATGTATGTGACAAACTGACCTATATACGCACGAGCGCTTTATTCGCGCGGCTGTGTTCCCAGAAGGTAATCAGCACCAGACACGTTGGTGACTTAGGAAATCTGTCGTATCTTTGCTTTGTGAATACCTCTAAAGCCCACATACTAGTGACGTAAATTACGTCATCATGTTGATTCTCACGTTCAAATTTACAAGATGGCTGTAGTAAGAAGAAAGTTATAAGCAATGCAAATTTTCTCTCGTGTTTGGCATCAAAATCCGCTATGAAGGTGAGTATTTTTTTGTTTCAAACCCAATACTTTTGATAGATTATACATTTAACTTGAATTAGGTGAATTTTGGGATTGATTGTAACATCCGCATGTGTTTTTTTTTACGATCCGCAAGTGACATTGTTGTCAAAAGCAGAATCGGCCATTCGATCATATTGGCTTCCAAAACTTCTCCCAGTTGTCATCAATCCATGCAGTGTTTTTCAAAGTAATCATACAAAATGAAGATTTAGAATCTCTAGAATACATTATTGGCATGATTTCGTCAAATATATAAATAAATACCATGGATGGTTATAGGTTTAGGAACAACTGTGCTTCTGGCTGCCTGCTAGGACATGTGACCCGTTTCTAGCAAGCTGATTGGCCGAATCTTACAAACATGTCAGCCCATGTGTGCTGTATTATTCTGCACAGAGTTGGTAAAATTTAATTATTTGCACAATTACTGAAATGTCTTTTTTTTTTCAAAAGTAAATCAAAGCAGCAAAAACAACCAAATGACTGTAGTACTTGTAGGCCTCATAGCTGTGTGTTGTGAGAATGAATTTCTTTGGCCTACTGATGTTTATTCTTAAACAAAAGTCAACACACATGCGATGCATTTATTGATTTGTAAATGATAAATTGTAAATGATAAAAAACATAATCATCAATTAATATTACTTATGAGAAATAAATAATTGTCTATTTTGTAGGTATTTTTACTAATATTTTTACTTCTTGATGAAACGATGCCAGTGGTGGGAAAATAACTTTACGTCCATATCATCCAAGGTGGTTCGTGTTTTACTGAAATAAATAGAATTATGGAGTAGTAATCTTAAAGGGATAGTTCACCCAAAAATGAAAATTCTATCATTGTTTACTTACCCTCAAGTTGTTCCAAAGAAAAAGTCAAAGCCACCTAAGAAAAAGTAAAAGCGGGGATCGTTTTCTCCTCAGCCTGGCCTGTCTCGTCAGTATTTGATGGAACATTTCACTGCTGTACCAGCTAATCATAAGGAGCTAAAGAATGGTCACGTGTTACTCTCATTCATCTCTAATGACCATTCTTGGACAAATGTTGTCCGGGATGTAAGCAACAAAATTCCTGGAATATCAATTCTACAGCATCAAGTGGTATCCCTTGTGTCCAGATCATTACACAGATTTAAGAACCTCTCTCGTGATGCAGAGATGGCAAAATTTAAGGAGATCTGCAATGCAGTTTTCCCTGTACATCATTCCACTAGTTCCAAGACTGATCCTCCTACATCTATGAGTGACAAACCCACCTCCCCACAGTTAGAACCTACATCATCAGTTGAGAATACACCTTCACCTTCACCCTCAGCCTTGAGCCCTGAATCGATCACCCTTCCACAGCTAAGGGGAGATGTCTTGCCTCAACGAAAACTCAAAATGAGGAGAAGACTGGAATTCAATGCAAAATCTAGAAGTGAAATGAAGCAAAAGCATGCTATGGAGATGAAGTTGATAAGAAAGCAGCTGAGACCACATAAGAGTGTGAAGTACCTGAACCAGTGTCTTAAAAGGAAAGATGAAATCATAGAGAGGAAAAAATCTACAATTAGGATTATTCGACATAAACTGAAAAAACACAAAATGGGCTATTGAACTAGAGGAAACTAAATTTAACCCTCTGAGGTCGGCCGTCACGGGGGCGTGATGAGCTCACTTTTTTCCTTATCAGTGCAAAAGAGACTCAAATTACTCTGTTGATTTTTATCTTACATTTAAGTGTTGTACATCATTAGATCCTGTTTAGTTTATATTTTTTTTTAGGGTACTCACAATAAAAACAAAGTGTTGTGCTTTTCGTCAAATAAAGAATAATAAACATGATGCGCGTTTTACCTTCTCTCCGTCAGTGAAGTCCATTCTGAAACGCGTCCGAAAAAATAACTAACTCTGTTAATACTTGTCACAGAGATACGAGAGATGTCTCTTTATGAAGCTGAGATTCTCTTCTTTTAAATGAAGTAAGCTACTAAAAAAAATTATATTTCCAGTTTATGTAATCTGTTTGAAACCAAGGAGAGTTACAGTTGTTTCGTTCTCCCCTAATTATCAGTAATCAGCTGAGATCGCCACGCCCCCAGCGCTTTTCACATGGTAAAATAGGTGATCTATGCATCGCACACGCGGCACGCCCCGCGATCAAGCCACAAAAACATGAAGCTTCTTCATCAGATCATTCACTGTTAGTTCATCGCGTTTGGAGGATGGCAGCAGCACGCTACTCCGACAGAGAGGCCCTTCAGATGATTCTGGACAGTGATGACGAATTCACATTTTCTTCAGAGGAAGATTGCAATTCGGACGACGAAAAGGCTGCATTTTCAAGAACGAATTGATCCAACCGAGGATAGAAGTTCGGAGTAAGTTTTTTAGTGTTATAATTCGTTTTCTTATCATATAGAGCTCAAATGAATTTTATATTTTGCCTAGTTTTGGCTAGCTTTTGACATAGGAAATACCTCACAATATCCCTAACATTGTATGCTCGTGTAAACTTTTTAAATGTGATATTCTCTGAACATATTTGTATATAGCATACATATTTTTCACTCAGTTTTGATTAGTTTATGACACTGATTATCATGCTAAATAGCCTACTGCCTTATGTGTAGTGCATTTTGTTCGAGAATAACTTCTAGGTTATGTGATTGAGATAAAATATATTTCAGACTCCGGTAAAATACGTGATACTGTCTAAATACAATATATTTTATATATAAATGTTCAGTTTTGGTTAGCCCATGACTTATCATGCTAAAATAGCCTACTGCCTTAGCCTATGTGTAATGCATTTTTTGGGGAATAACTGCTAGGTTATATGTGATATTTCAGACTCTGGTAAAAACGTGATAGATTCTGTCTAAATACAATATGTTATATATAAATGTTCAGTTTTGTTTAGCCTATGACACTTTATCATGCATAAATACTTGTTTGTGAATACAGGTGTAATGTTTGAAATGTAAGTTAGTGATGTGTCGTTCGTTCGCGAACAATCCGTTCATTGTGTAGCCTATCCCTAAATGCGTGCTGTCTATATGGGCCATAGATACTCGCAAATGTTCAGTTTTAGTTAGCCTATGACACTAATTATCATGCTTACTGCCTTATGCACTGTGAATACAGGTGTAAATGTTTGAAATGTAGCGATGTGTCGATCGCGAACGATCCGTTCATTGAGTGTACATAATAAATGCGTGCGTTCTATATGGGCCATCAACAGATACTCTGTTGTATACATAATGTATGCTAACAGTTATTTGTTTTGTTTTTAGGAATGTGGCATCATGCTCTCCTTCTCCAGCACCTCGCAGAGGGACACGCAGGTCTCGTTCAGTTCTCAGTGCGATCGAGAATAATACTGAGTAAGTGCATAGGCGTAATATCGTTTACATCGTCATAATGTAAAAGTTCCTATTATTGTGTGAAATTAATCCATGGTAATTAGTGATTGATAAGCGTAATAATAATACAGTTTCTTTGATTGTGTTATCAGCATGCATTCTATATGGGCCATCAACAGATGTTGTTGTTGTTGTTGATACTTTATTGATCCTTTGCAGGAAATTATATGTCACGGCAGCTTTAACACTCAATAACAAAACATAATACAAAAAAAAAAAATAATACCTATATAGAATATTCAGTAACAGATGCATATTCAGTACAGAATATTCAATAACTCTGTTGTATACATAATGTATGCTAACAATTATTTTGTTTTGTTTTTTAGGAAATTGGCTGCATCACGTTCTCCTTCTCCAGCACCTCGCAGAGGGACACGCAGGTGTCGTTCAGTTCTCAGTGCGATCGAGAATAATACTGAGTAAGTGCATAGACGTAATATTTTACAGATGAAATGTAGCCTAATTGTGTTTACATCGTCATAATGTAAAAGTTCCCATTCTTGTGTGAAATTACAAATATGTCTTTTTTAAATCCATGGTAATTAGTGATTGATAATGATAATAATACAGTTTCTTTGATTGTCTTATCAGCATGCTCACACTTTTTCTTTCTTCTTTTTTTATAACAGATGTGACAATGTCCAAGCACCAGTTCCGAAGAGAGCCAAGGCAAACAAGCAGACGAGCAACATGCAGTCCACGCTGTCATGGAAAACAGAGACCGATGTTGACATGGTTCCACAGACACTGCGATTTCTTCCTGCACGGGAAACTGGACCGCAACTGAGCTCTGTAGACTCGCATTCGCCCATGAGTCTATTCAAACAGTTTTTTAAACCTGCGGTAGTTTTTTTTTAGTATTCTTTGAATAAAAATATTTTTTTTATTAAAAAAACAAGTTTGGTATTTTTATGTTTGTTTTTTTGAAAGGATGTGTTAAGTGATAGTAATGACTTTAAGTCTTTACATTCTTAGGAAAGAACGTAAATTCTATTTTGAATAAATGCTGTTCTTTTTAACTTTTTGTTCACCAGTGAATCATTCTTTGTTCAGGCTGCCTCAAAGCACCTTGATGGCCCATTAGCCATTGGGGGAGTGTCTTTAGTCTTCCCAGGTGTAAATCACATTAATATTCATGGGCATTAACACTCCCACGCATACAGCACTGCTGACCCAAAAACTGATGTAAGAAATTCAAATCGTTATATTGATGTTTCTGAAAGAGTGGTCAGAATGATTTTCACTTCATTTTGAAGTAAAAATTCTAGCCTACAAGAATAGTAACTCAAAAGTATTGTGGACAACTATTCATTATGTGTTAAATGGCCTTATTGCAGTGACATTTTTTTTTCCAAAACGTACTAACCACGCATATTATTTTTTTTCTATAAAATGCAAACAAGTACATCAATTTTGCTCACATATTATTGTAGCAGAGTTTGTGCTGAATACAGCAAATTTATATGTTGGCAAATGGTATGTTTTAAGTAGCTGAAATAAGCACAAATGTCAGGGCATACCAAAAACACTGAAAGAGCCCCAAAAACAGCTCAGACCCCAGAGGGTTAAGTTAGCCAGACTGATAAAGAAGCATCGGAGATTGAAGCAGTCCAACAGACCAGGCGTCTTACTACCATTAGTAAAAAACTTCATGAGAATGACCATACTAGACACTCAAACTTGTTAACTGAGAAAGATGACGAGATAAGGTACTTAGAGAATGAAACACTCTGTCTTAAAGAATCCATTACTAATGAAGCGTCTGTTGTGGAGAAAAAAACTAAGAAAGATGAGAAAACCTTCTCATTAGACATGAGACAGATGGTGTATGATTCAATAATCAACCAAGTTCCTACTAAGAATATACCAGTACTCATCAGAAGGTTTTCAATGCGATTTGGAGTAAAGATTACTGCTGTTCCCCACAGAAATACAGTCGAGCAGATGGCCCGAGAGCTTGGTGTGATATCGGATCTACAAACCGCTGAAGTGGCAATGACTACCGAGAACCTTACATTAGGATTTGACTCAACAACACAGGAAGGTGTTCATATAAATAGCATACATCTTACAACTAAAACAAAGTGCTTTGTAGTAGCCATCGATCAGTTACCGGTGGCACTGCAGAAGGCTATGCTGAACATGTGACAAGTTCTATTGATGAACTGGCTAAATTTTATTCAGTTTTATATTCCTGTGATTACCAAGACTGCCGTAAACCTATTATCAGCAACATTTCAAATGTTATGACAGACCGCGCAGTTGTAAACCACGTTGCAATCCAGAGAATTTCAGAGTCGTGGGGCAAACCTCTTAATGAGCTTAACTGCCACCTTCATCCCATCGACACCATTGCCAGTTCATGTCAGGCTGCATTGAAGACATTGGAGACTTCTAAGGGACATATATTTGGTAAAGACTGTATGGCAGCAAACATTGTCCTCCAAATGAACAAACTTCGTTATAAGGATGGGAAGGGAGACCCAAAGGGTTTCACTACTTTTCTTGAAGATGTCAATTTGCCCCGTGGCTTGTTACCCCGTTATCGCGGGAATCGTCTCCATGTACTTTTTCACCTATGTGGCAAATACATAGAGCATTATGAACTGTTTGAGAAGTTTTTGAGAACTGGGACAGTGTCATGTGGTGGATTGCTGTCAGGCTTGCACAAAGACTTCATTAACCTAACTGCCAAGTTGGAAATCCAGGTCCTCGGCTTGAATGGAAAACTATTATCAGGCCCTTGGATGAAGAAGTTTTACACTTCTGCCGATAAGCAAGTTGATCACCTGGAAGGAATAAGTATTGTCAAAAATGTTCTGTCATCCCTCAAAGAAGCTCAACAGGATCCAATCAGTGTCATCACTCGTGATACCGATTTTTTTGGTGACACTCTTGACAAGTGTGACTCAACATTAGCCAGACTCCTAGAGTTTCCATCGGACAAAAGATTATTTTGTCAGTATGAGGTCTGTCTGTCTTTCTGCTACAACTGCTGTCATAGAAAGACAGTACAAACAATATTTAGAACTGGTTGTGACTGATGAATTACGGAAAGAAACAGAAACAGCTAGGCCACACAACATTGACTCTGAAGAAATTATGGGTATGTTTAGTTCTGCCAAACACCGAGCTCCTAATGCCACCCTATGCTTCATGTCATCTAGGATGAGGGCTCAAGAAAACCATCTAGTTTAGTACCTCGATGAACTGAAATATCCTAAAAAGGAAAAGATCATCTATTGGGCAGTAGGTATAGCTCGAAAGAAAAGACAAATTAATCGGCAAAGTCATGTGGAGATGAGGCGTGAATTATCACGAAAGGCTGCCCTGAAGCGTCAAAAGAAGGATCAAAACTCCCTGATCGAGAGTGATTTTCCTGAGTTGGAAGAAAACGTCTCAGGTTACTACTGTAACCATAGTTCCCTTACGAAGGGAACTCTACGATGCGTCGATCGACGCCATGGGAACGCCCCCAGCGTGAATGCGTCTGAAGCTTCTATGTCAACTAGTCCAATCGAAAGAATGAGCGTCACGGGCGGGTGACGTCATGACCAGGAAATGATAAAAGCACATCCGGTGCAAACCGGCATTAGGTTCTATGCCTCAGCAAGCGATCTGTGTTATACTGTCTCTGTCTATTTATTGTTGTCTGTTGCAATATATTCGGAAACGTTATGGCGAAACAAGTGTACAAACAGTGTGTTCCTCCCTGCCCGCGTTATTTAACGGGTGGGGACACACACGAGCTTTGTGTCATTTGTTTGGGAGTGGAGCAGAAATGCTACCGCTAAAAATCGCATGCTCCGCTCTCGCCTGTCACTCTTTGAGAAGAGTGGGCAGGCTCGCGATCCTCAGGGATCAGGACCCGCGTTTGCCGAGGCAGCGCGGAGAATGCATTCCTAAGGGATCGCAAAAGGATCTTTTGGAGGGGTTGGAGACGGGTCCGAGGGCATTTTCTCCTTCCTTACCCGGGAGATCCAGTGCTCTCTCTCCGGTGTCGGAGGCCGCTCGGCGGCTTCTTCCGGCCGGGGAGAGAGTCCTCTATTCAGTGCTCTTCCTCCGAGGAGGTCGATGTTATGAGTATTCAGAGTGAAAGCACACACAAACAATAAGGGGAAAGAGATTCGCCATCTGTTTCCCCAGCATATGAGGAGTTGGTGGAGGTGATTACTAGGGCTGTAGATAAATTAAATATTGTATGGAAAAATCCATCTGTGAGTTTGGGCGCTCGTTTAAAAAAAAAAAAAAAAGGTAATTTAGACGAGCGCTTTCTCCCTTCAGCCACATCATCTCCATCACGAGGCCTTCCCTTTTTTACTGATTTATATAATGAACTTTCTATATCGTGGAATAAGCCGTACTCATCTCGATAAAACTTTTTAGCCCTCAAGTTAAATTATATTCAGATATAAGAGGGCTGAAAGAGTACGGATATGAGGCGATGCCCCAGGCTGAACAGACACTCGCTAGTTATTTATCACCTGGTCCAGCATCGTCTTTGAAGGCTTCAGCTTTGCCCACTAAACCGCTTAAAGCCAAAAAATAAAGAAAAATTTAGGTTTTAGTGGGCAAAGCCTATGCGGCAGCAGGTCAAGCTGGAGCATGTTTTCACACAATGGATGCTCCAGGCTTATCAAGCTGACCTGCTGGGGGATATTGATATGAGTGAGGGAGTTAGTCCTTACGAAATTCTAGAACTTCGTCGGGCTACCGATCTGTCTCTCAGGGCGACTAAAGAGACCGCCAGGGCAATTGGTCGTTATATGGCTGCCCTGGTTGCCACTGAGAGGCATCTTTGGTTAAATTTGGCCGAAATAAAAGAAAAAGATCGAGCTTTTTTATTAGATACTCCGGTTGAGCCTTCTGGTCTCTTCGGCGACGCAGTCTATACGGTCGTCGAGAGATTTCAAGAATCTAAGAAGCAATCGGATGCTTTTAAAAAGTTTCTCCCTCGCCGTGTCCAACCCCCTGGGGCTGCTGGGCGTGAGCAGCCCCAGCCATCTAGCTCCTCGTATCGTGTGCAACAAAAGAAGAGTGTTGCGTCTCGTGCACCTCCACATAAACACTGGAAACAGACGCAAAACTCTCAACCGAAGTCTTCTAAGTCGAAGCCGGATCTGAGGACCGTTCTTCAGGCGAAGAAGACTTCGGCTAAAAAAAAAAGGTCCTGATGTTCATGCGTCAGCCCTGTGAGGACAGCCCCGACCGAAGTAGAGCATTGCACACCTCATTATACGGTGCCCGTTCCATTTCGGGATCCTCACGAGATCGTTTCTGCCAACCCTGCCACCCTTGGTGCTTCAGGGCGCAGCGGTCTCCAGCGAGTCGCTGATGCTATGCTGCGGCACAGCATCGGTTTTGCGCCCTCTGAGGGGGGCTTTAGAGCAGCCAGTTCAGGTAGTTCCTGCCGTTATGTTTCAGGCTCCAGAATTAGCTGTCTCAGTAACACCAGAGACCAGCCTCGAGAGGCTGGTTCCCTTAGTAAATTTTCTGGCAGCGTGGAAGCTTCTGCCGAATATTTCTCGTTGGGTCCTGCAGATTGTAGAGTAAGGATACAGAATCCAGTTTGGTTCTCGTCCTCCTCGTTACAACGGGTGTTGCCCACAGTGGTGCATCCGAGCAGGCTCTGGTAATGGAGCAAGAGGTAAAGGCCCTGTTAGCAAACGAAGCTATAGAACAGGTGTACTCACCCGACCGAGAGTCGGGTTTTTACAGCCGTTATTTCATTGTTCCAAAAAAGGATGGAGGGTTGCGTCCCATTTTAGATCTTCGTCTGTTAAATCATTCATTACACTAACTTAAGTTCAAGATGCTGACACTCAAACGGATTGTGACTCAAATCAGATCCGAGGACTGGTTTGTCACGATACATCTGAAGGACGCTTACTTCCATATCTCCATCCTCCCTCAGCACAGGAAGTTCCTAAGGTTTTCTTTCGGGGGCAAAGAATACCAATATCGGGTTCTTCCTTTCGGTCTAGCTTTATCACCCCGCACGATCACGAAATGCGTGGATGCAGCTCTATCCCCTCTCAGGCTTCAGGGCATACGTATTCTGAACTACATAGACGACTGGCTGATTGTAGCGGAATCAGAGCAGTTGGCGGTTCGGCACCGAGGTGTCGTTCTCGCTCATATGCAGATGTTGGGGTTGAGGCTCAATACCAAGAAGAGTGTGCTTTCTCCAGTATTGAGAACCACTTTCCTTGATGTGGTATGGGATTCAGTGACGATGCGGGCCACTCTGTCGCCTGTCTGTGTATCTGCTATCCTAACAGCCACAAAAGAGCTGAGGCTAGGCCAGTCACGCACTGTAAAACAGTTCGAGAGACTGTTGGGTCTTGTGGCAGCAGCGTCCAACGGGATACCTTTTGGCATACTGTACATGAAACCTTTACAGTGGTGGCTCAGGACCAGAGGGTTCTCCCCGAGGGGAAACCCACTTCGTATGATCAAGATCACGCGGCGGTTTCTCCACGCCTTGGTTATATGTAGTAAACACTGGTTCTTAACCCAAAACCAGTCACGCACTGTAAAACGGTTCGAGAGACTGTTGGGTCTTGTGGCAGCAGCGTCCAACGGGATCCTTTTGGCATGCTGTAATGAGACCTTTACAGTAGTGGCTCAGGACCAGAGGGTTCTCCCCGAGGGGAAACCCACTTCATATGATCAAGATCACGCGGCGGTTTCTCCGCACCTTGGTTATATGTAGTAAACACTGGTTCTTAACCCAGGGTCTGGTGTTGGGAGCTCTTTGCATCGAGTTGTGATCTCGACAGATGCTTCCCTCACCGGCTGGGGAGCGGTATTGGAAGGCCGCTCAGCTCAGGGCTTGTGGAGGAATCATCATCTCTTTTGGCACATGAATTGCCTAGAGATGATGTTTGTCGTCAATGCGTTGAGACATCTCCTCCCAGACCTGAGGGGCCATCATGTGTTGCTCTGGATCAGGACCAGAGGGTTCTTCCCGAGAGGAAACCCACTCCATACCATCAAGATCACGCGGCAGTATCCCCGCGCCTTGGTTATGTGGAGGGTACTCTGGTTCTTGTTTCACAGACGACACGTTGGTGGCCTCTTGTTTTGGTCCCTCAAGAAGATGCGCTACCTGAGGGCAGTGTATATTCCAGGGGGCCAGAATATTGGAGCAGACACCCTGTCGAGGCAGGGGCTGAGGCCGGGGGACTCCATCCTGAGGTGGTGGAGCAAATATGGGAGTTTTACGGCCAGGCAGAAGTGGACCTGTTCACATCTCAGCATACGACGCACTGTCCACTCTGGTCCCTTGGGGCTGGATGCTATGGTACAGATGTGGCCGAGGCTACGTCTGTAGCTTTTCCCTTGTTGCTCTGCTCCCAGGAGTTCTACTGTGGGTTCGGCCTCTGAGGGGGCCCAACTCATATAGCGTTGTCTCTCAACTGAGGTTGTTGAGACCGTTCTAGCTCCAGAGCTCCCGCTATGAGGAAACTATTTCACTATTTCGAGAGTTTTTCACTTCTTGGTGTTACCAGCGTCAGTGGAATCCGGTTAACTGTTCAGTAAACATAGTATTTGAGTTTCTGCAAGAACGCTTTGTATCAGGTCTATGTCCTTCCACGCTTAACGTATACGTGGCGGACTTTGCAGCTTTCCACGCCCTGGTGGATGGTACGTTTTTGGGTCGAGACCCTCTGATCACTCGTTTCCTTCATGGCACCTTGAGGCTGAGGCCTGCAACTTGCACTAGGGTGCCGGCCTGGGACCTTACAATAGTTTAGGCCTATCTGGGGCTCTCTTTGAGCCCTTAGATTTGGTCTCAGAGAAGTAACTTTCTTTTAAGACTATTTCTGCTAGCTATTTCGTCCCGATAAGAGTCAGACCTTCAGGCCCTTTCGGTCCCCACCTGCCTTGAGTGCACCGGGGATTGCCAAGGCAATCTTACCCGAAACATGGATATGTTCCAAGTTGCCTACCATTATTCCGAGGCGTATTGTGCTGCAGGTTTCTGTCCTCCCCCATTTTTCGGACCAGGAAAAGCTAACCTCTTGTGCCCAGTGTGATCACTGGACACTTATGTGTTCGGACTTCTTCGTGGAGGAAGTCCGGCCATTTATTTATTTGCTTTGGATCACCTAAGAAGGGTCTTCCTGCTTCTAAACAGACGGTTAGTAAGTGGATAGTTGAGGCTATTGCACTTGCATACGAGTACTCGGACCAGCCATGTCCTTTGGTGGTACGAGCTCACTCTACTGGAGTATGGCGGCTTCTAAAGCCTTACTATATGGGGTTTCTCTTCTAGACGTCTGTGATGCGGCGGGCTTCCTTTCCGCTCACATTCGTGAGATTTTACAGTTTAGACCTGGATGCTGCCCCAGGTTCTCAGGTGCTTAGTGCTTAGTTACAACAGACTGACACTCAGGTACTTGGAATTCTGGCGCTTTGGGTATTCTCGTTCCCATGGCGTCGATCGACGCATCGTAAAGTTCCCTTCGTAAGGGAACGTCTCAGGTTACTAATGTAACCATAGTTCCCTGAGAACAGGGAACGAGACGATGCGTCACCCTGCCATACTTCCTACCATAGTTCCTGCCATAGTTCCTCTCTCCTGATCGGGATCTCCAAGGGAGGACCATCTAAGAGATGGATTAGGTACGCAAACCAGATCCGACTTGGCCAGCGTGGTGCTACTAGCAGTAGGCTTATTCCGTACCGACGGACTCGCTCCAGAACTCCTGGGAGCAGAGCAACAGGGGGAAAGGCGTACAGACGTAGCCTCGGCTACGTCTGCACCATACTGCCCTACAAAGGCAAAAGATCTTAACTCACCAGAGTGTGAAACTGAGAAAAATGACTTTAAAGTTTTTTTGTTGTCCAGCCAATTGTATGATAGGTAGGACACTGAAAATTTGCAAAGTAGTTGTCATAATGAATATATTTATGTACATAAAAAAAAATTTGAGGTCAAACTTGACCTTTGACCCTTATTCGGAAGTTACTGTATTCTGCCTTTGCATTATCTGCAAAACAATAATGGGTCATACAAAGGCAAAATACCTTAACTTCTAATTTAATGACCATTTTGACTTTTATCACTCAATACAAACATTTCTATGATAACAATGATAGCCTTAAAATAACATTTATTGAGTTCTGTCTAGTAAGGCTTAATATTACATCAATAGAATATTACAAAATAAAAAATAATGAGAAGGCTATTATCTGTACTGGATCATTTTAAAACGTTATCGCTGTACTTAATTTAAGTAAAATAACTCAAGAGGTACTGTTAAAGTAACCTTCCACAAATATTTCTTACATTTGAGATTTGGCTATGCCAGTAATATGTAGACGCTCTTTCTCAAATACCATTCACCCTTTTCTGACAAAACGTATAGGAATATGCTTATATCTAATGACATTGTGAGTATGTTTTCCAGAATCAATGAAAAAACTTTTCCTGGACAGAATTGATATAGTCAGTTTATGACAGTTTAAAAGAAGGGAGTCTAACAACAAACTAATTACATATAGGCATAACACCGTTACTTCAGCGCGGCAAACACATTGCTGGTGGGTAAAACAAAGGCATAGTGCCTTAACTCCATTGTAACTTAGGAATTCTAGAGTGCAACGGAACAAAGCTAAAAGACTCTAACTGATGTTAAGGGCTTCTGCCTTTGCTTTCCCTCTGATTTTGGAAGTTATGGCAAAAACAACATCTTATTTTTAGCAGAAAAGAACAAAATTGACACAAGATATTTTTCCACATGATAAAACTGATGTCCATTGTTCCAAATATGGCAAAAACTCATTTTGACCAAAATTGAAGTTAAAGTCTTTTGCCTTTGCACGGCAGCATAGCATGCAGCCCCAGGGGGGCTGGGTGAGTAAGGGAGAACCACAGAGGACAGTGCGTCGTATTTTGAGACACAAACAGATCCACTTCTGCTTGGCCGTAAAACTCCCAGATTTTCTCCACCGCCTCGGGGTGGAGTCTCCAGTCCCCTGGCCTCAGCTCCTGCCTCGACAGGATGTCTGCTCCTATATTCTGGACACCAGGAATATACACTGTAATCAGAGAGAGTACCTTCCCCAGAGACCACAGGAGGATCTGGTGCGCCAGTTTGCAAAGCGGACCCGAACGCAGACCCCCCTGACGGTTCAGATAAGAGACCACTGATGTGTTGTCTGTTCGTACGAGCACATGATGGCCCCTCAGGTCTGGGAGGAACTGCCTCAACGCATTGAAGACAGCCATCATCAGGGAAGCATCTGTCGAGATAGTAACTCGATGGCAAAGAGCTCCCAACACCGGACCCTGGGTTAAGAACCAGTGCTTCCTCCATATAACTAAGGCACGAAGGCAACGCCGCGTGACCTTGATCATACGAAGTGGGTTTCCCCTCGGGAGAACCCTCTGGTCCTGAGCCACCACTGTAAAGGCCTCATGTAGAGCAGGCCAAAAGGTATCACGTTGGACGCTGCTGCCAAAAGACCCAACAGTTTCTTTAACTGTTTTACAGTGCGTGACTGGCCTAGCTTTAGCTCTTTTGTGGCTGACAGGATAGCAGCTACACGAATGGGCGATAGGGTGGCCCGCATCGTCACTGAATCGCATACCACACCAAGGAAAGTGGTTCTCTGTACTGGAGAAAGCACACTCTTCTTGGCATTGAGCCTCAACCCTAACATCTGCATATGAGCGAGAACGAGATCTCGGTGCCGAACCGCCAACTGCTCTGATTCCGCTAGAATCAGCCAGTCGTCGATGTAGTTCAGAATACGTATGCCCTGAAGCCTGAGAGGGGCTAAAGCTGCATCCACGCATTTCGTGAACGTGCGGGGTGATAAAGCTAGACCGAAAGGTAGAACCCGATATTGGTATTTTTGCCCCCGAAAGAAAACCTTAGGAACTTCCTGTGCTGAGGGAGGATGGAGATATGGAAGTAAGCGTCCTTCAGATCTATCGTGACAAACCAGTCCTTGGATCTGATTTGAGTCACGATCTGTTTGAGTGTCAGCATCTTGAACTTTAGTTTCTGAACTGACTGATTTAACAGACGAAGATCTAAAATGGGACGCAACCCTCCACACTTTTTTGGAACAATGAAATAACGGCTGTAAACTCTCGGTCGGGTGAGTACACCTGTTCTATAGCTTCTTTCGCTAACAGGGCCTTTACCTCTTGCTCCATTACCAGAGCCTGCTCAGGAGGCACCACTGTGGGCAACACCCCGTTGTAACGAGGAGGACGAGAACCAAACTGGATTCTGTATCCTTTCTCTACAATCTGCAGGACCCAACGAGAAATATTCGGCAGAAGCTTACACGCTGCCAGAAAATTTTGTAGCGAAAATGACTATTTTTGGGGAAATATTAGCTTAAATGGGGAATAATATTCATCAGCTGATGAATATGCATTACGACTACACAAATTAAACTATACCAAATAAGGAATAGGCTAGACCTCACCGTTTATGAATAATTAACACGATTTTTCGTAGTAATTATTAATATAGGTCGGCAAAATATTATCAATTATCAGGATACATTTTCAAGTGATTCAAATTTAGTTGTTATGCACTGTCCGTTTACCTGGCCTATAAACATCAAAATTATCCTTTCTGTGGCCACCAGAAATGATATTTTCGTGTAAGGCACTTTAGATATTTTAATATAAATCAAGTAGAGCTTTGTAACATAAGATCGGCATTTTCATTGACTTCAAGTTTATAACAATGAGACAGATTCAATTCAAAAGATTATAGAGTTTAATAAAGCAAACTAAAGATTACATGAACTACTTAAATCACGCAGGAGTAAATATGCATAGCAAAACAAACAATTAACAAAAACGATTGCAATACAAAATATTAGAGAGAGAGACAGAGAGAGAGAGAGAGAGAGAGAGAGAGAGAGAGAGGAGAGAGAGAGAGAGAGAGAGAGAGAGAGAAGAGAGAGAGAGAGAGAGAGAGATGGAGATGGAGATGGAGATGAGATGAATCTTCTCAGGACAGTTCAAAAAGTTCAAATCATGAGACCCCAAAGGCTTAATCAGAAGTTATAGACAACCTTAAAACAGCATTCCTGCTAGATTTTATACTTGCTTTGACAAGGCCCGTTTGTGCGGTTGTTCGAAAGGAAGCGTCGGCTGACTGTGTCCGGAGTTTCGCTCGGACGCAGATGGTGCTCTCTGTCAGCTCGGACAAACGATGATTAATTCTTAAGAGTCGTTTCGTTCGTAGGAATACACTGAACGAAGGTAAACTATCAACTGAGTTAGATCGATAGAAAGAAAACTTAGGTTAAAACGAAAGTTAGACAGAAAACGAAGAACTCCGGTTGAGTTCTTTTGGAGACGGGTGAACTTCTCTCTGGCGTAGAACTGCCATGAAACGAAGTGGCGCTTCAGTTTTTGAAGAAGCTAGAGGCACACCTTTCTTACGTGCCTGACCAATCGTTTGGGAGGAGGAGTGGCAGCAAACTTCTGTGTTTGCAAAAATACACACCCTCCGGGTCATGTGCGGAGAGGATATAAAACTTTAGTAAAATACACTTCTAAATTGGTATTAATAAAAACATGCATCATATCGCACTTTGGGTTAGTTATTCGATCTTATTAGATTTGCTGGTTACAATCATACCAAGCGCGGCATTCCTGCGAGCTGGTAGGATGACGATACCTGATTCTTCGTGATTAAAGCATATCAAGTTGATTACATATCATGAAAGCTTATAGTTATAGCAGTTTGTCACAATAGAATCATGCAACATCACAAGAAAAGCATTTCACACATTTACAACAGTATTTTGATCACACATCAGGAAACTGAGGGTTTCTATGTGTGTGTGTGTGTGTGTGTGTGTGTGTGTGTGTGTGTGTGTGTGTGTGTGTGTGTGTGTGTGTGTTGTGTTTTGTGTGTGGTGTGTGTGTGGTGTGTGTGTGTGGGGAGGTTCATCTAGCGTTCGTCGGACGTGGTGGACTCTCGCCCCCCCCGCCTCTGGGGAAGTAGATGTGTAAGGTATTGATAAATTTGATGAGTTTAAAATGGGGTACAATGTCTGTTTTGTTTGAAAAGCGTCTATCCTTCTCATGCGGGGATCATGAGATTCCCTCACAGGATCTCCAGATCGGTTGGTGGCCATTGTCACATGTCCATGCGACAGAACCTTCTTTATCTTAACGAGAAAATCATTAACTGTCCCGTGATATCTTCCATCAATGGCAGTCTCTGAATGGAAGAACTGGGCTTTGTTTTAACACATTTAAGCTACTGTCTCGGTAATGTAAATGAGTGGAGGGATGTTAACTACCTAGAATATAATTAATGTTATCAGATGACCATCTCGGTGCCGTTACAGTCCCCCCTTGATGGTTCGGCAGGCCCGTGTGTGGGCCTCGTCGACCCATCACAATCATACGGGGCAGATGGCAGGTGATTCCTGAAAGTAGGGTGCTGTAGATGATTGTTAGGGCTGAGTGCTCAGCTCTATGAGGTTTTCCGCGTTCTCTAGCGGGGGGGCTTCTTTCCGAAGGCCTTTCCGGAACCCTCCAGAGACGGCTTGGGTGAGCCTGGCTGTGGAGGCTCGCATCTCGTTGAGTCGCCGGTACAGGACGTAGGCCAGGCCTAAGGTTAGAACGTGGCCGATGATTGTTGAAATGCACACGGCAGTGTCAGCGGCGGTCCATGCTTGGACGACAGGTGAAGCGTTCAGGATGGGCATCCTGGACAATGCTTGGAGGGCCGTGTCAAGGGGAACGATGTCGATGATCTGTGACCCCCCTTCCTGAATCCATTTCTCCAGTTCCGGATCGAAAGTAAAGTTGCGATCCCTGAAGAAGGGTGGAATCTCTAGTTCGGACTGGTATCCTTCGCTCGGGAGGTGGTACAAGGCTAGGTCGTCCAGGTGGAGGATGGCTCCTCGAGGGACTTGGATCCACATGGTCTGGTTCAGCAGGTTGACGCGTGTAGCGGTGTCATGCTGGTCGTAGGTCAGTGTCGCTGACCGTACTGGAGTGTTAACGAGCCACCGGTTCCCCACGATCTCGGCTTGCGTCTCTGTGACTTGGGTGCGAGGTTTAGCATCCGCCGGGCAACGTGCGTCACTGGCCAGATGTTGCAGGCCGCAAATCCCATCAGTGTTGTCTCTTAGGAACGGTTTGCTAGGGCAGAGGTAGTGAATGTCTTTGGTGAGGGTACACATGTGCAGGTTCGGAGCTAAGTACAGCTGGGTGTTGCTGTCGTGGTAAGCTACCACCTCGGGTGTCCGTACCCTAAAGTAAGTATTGCTCTGCCAAAATCCCACGTTGACGATATCTTTGAGTCGGTAGATTCGGCTTGATTCTATGATGGGTAGGTTTAAGAGGAAGCCTACCTCTCGCTGTGCAGGGTCAACGTACAGTGGAATGGCACTGCCCAAAGAGTAGGCAAGGTGGATTTGTAACGGGTCAGTGGGTGTTGTTATGGCGGAAGTGAAAGTTGTTTTCAAGTGTTTGTGGAGCTCGTCCAGATACTGGGATGTGGTGTAGGTGGTGACAAGGTTGTGGTCTCCTGGTTGGTACAACAGGTGTAAGGGCAGGGTCATCTGCCTCCCGGTCATGAGTTCAAACGGGGACACCCGTGTGGATTCCTGCGGGGTGGCTCTGATGGCCATCAGTACAAGGGGGGTTTTCATGTCCCAGTCTTTCTGATTAGCCGATACGTACTTCCTTAACATGCCCACCAGTCCTGTTTGAATTCTCCACCTGCCCAGAAGCGATAGGGTGCCGACTAATGTGGAGTTTGGCTTGTACCCCTAGGCATTTCCAGATCTTTTGCATGATCTCGGCAGTGAAGTGGGTCCCTCTGTCTGAGTTGACTTTTAGTGGCAATCCGAACCGGGAGAAGATGTGGTTCATCAGGAGATATGCCGTTGTTTGGGCGGTGTCGTTAGGTGCTGGCAAACACTCTACCCACTTGGTAAACTGACACACCACCGTGAGAAAGTACTTGTTACCTCTTGTTGACCTGGGCAGAGGTCCTACCCAGTCAATTTGGAGGTCTGACCATGGGAACGTGATTCCTCTGCGTTGCAATGGGGCTCTGTGATTTGGGTTTGTTGGTGAGAACTGACAACAGACCAAGCATTCTCTCACATACTCTGCCACATCTTGCTGCATGCCTGGCCAGTACGCCACCTGTCTGAGTGTATCATACGTGGCTCTGGTACCGTGGTGTCCAGCATAGGGTGTGTTGTGGGCGTGCATTAGCATCACCCCCCTCTGACACGAGGGCACCACTAGCCTAGGCGATGTGGTGCCATCAGGGTCGAACCAAAGAATGTCGTCCCGCACACGCAGCATATGTCTGGAGTTATGTAAGTGTCTGAGGTGTGAGTCAGCATCGAGGTCTGATGGTGAGATAGGGTGGCAGGCGGGGTCTGAGAGGTGGTTAAGAATTGTCTTTATGGCAGTGTCTGTGGCTTGCATATCCGCGATGTCATTGTTGGAAATTTGCGGAGTTAGCGATAGCTGCTGTGAAGCTGGTGCCGTAGCTGGCAAGGTCCGTTTGCTGCGGGTTAGTACCGCCACCTGGGGGTTGGGTGTGGGGTTTGGGGGAGACCACAACTCACCGTGGAGGGCGCCCGCTTTGGCAAGGGCATCGGTGTGGTCATTAAAGTCTTTGTCTTGGCCAGGCAGTTTAGAATGTCCTTTTACCTTCTTCCAGTACACAGTGATATCGTGTGGACTTGTGATGTTATCACATTCCTGGAACAAGTGTTGGTGTTTGACAGGCTTGTTGTTTGCTGTTTTGAAACCATTTTGTTTCCAGATCGGGAGATGGCACACAAAACTGAGTCTGGCATAGTTAGAGTCTGTGCAGATGAGAAGTTCTTTGATGTTATGGGCTGATGCGATTTGCAGAGTAATGAGGATGGCAGCTATTTCTGCATACTGTGATGATTGGGGGCCCAGTTTGAAGTGTTGTGGTGGGCATGGGTGGTTGTCAATCCACAGTACTCCTGCACCAACCTTTAGGATGCCCTCGTGGTTGTAGGAGCAGCCGTCGACATAAGCTGTGGGCATGCCTTCGCACACATTGTTGTCAAAGTACCTGTGACAGGTCAGTTGTGGCTGTTGGGGCTCTGGTGTGTCCGGCATTGCAGCAGGTGAGTTGTCAGAGCAGTTTTGACATGCGGCCAGGCCGTTTCCCAACACCGACTTGTGATTCTGTGCGTATCGGGCCTCGACGTCTCGTCCTTGGAGAGCCATTAACCACGTGGCTATGCGTGCATTGGTTACTACGCCATCTCGGATGCGTTGGCTGTTGAGGAACATTACGGGCTGGTGGCAAGTGTCTATGATAACTTTCTGTGCTCCAATGTAGTTGGAGAAACGCTGCATGGCCCATACTGTACAGAGCAAAGCTTTTTCGCAGTCAGAGAATTTACATTCTGGAGGAAGAAGTGTCTTGCTGGCATATGCGACCACCTTCTTGTCTTGGTCGTGCCGTTGGTATAGGCCAGCACTGAGACATTGGTCAGAAAATCCAGCTTCCAGGTAGAATTCCTTTTGAGGATCGGGGTAAGCAAGACAGGGGGCTGTGCATAATTGTCTTTTTAGTGCCGCCATGGCGTGTTCCTGAGCGTCTGATATGGAAGTAAAATAATGACAAATGTTTTTGAAACAAAAAGCCTGTTGAATTGTACGACTTGAAATAAATATGCATTGCATTAACACATCTTGTATTTTAATGCATTGTATTTTTAGGGCTTGTATTTTTATGGGCTGAAATTTAGCGTGGTTGAATATTTAGGCTGTGAATAATTCAATTCAAAACATTTCAAACACATTTTCATTAGTAAAATTTCAATAATCCATTTTCTCCTTTCATATTTCACTTCCAAAATATTCAAACTGATTAAAAATACAACCTATTATTCAACAGGCGGTTTTCGGTCCATTTTATTTCGCTTTCAAATTCGCTTCCTCAAATTCAGTGGTTTAAATTCGACAATAAATTCAACGTTGACATCCAGGAAAAGCAGGAGATCACCGAGCATAATCTCCATCTGCTGTTAGTCGACCTCACCAGCAGGGGGTGCAAACGCGTGTTGTTAATGAAGATAGAGTTAGCAAGCCATTCATTTATGAAAACTGTACAACAATTGAGCATGCATTACGTTTTTTGTGATGATTATCTGGGTCAGTATATATGCGGAAAAGATGATTAAGGCACAAAAGCTGTTTTTATGTTTCATTCATTAACTTCATTGTTACTTTCCCTGTGCAGCCTTACATGTGATCAGCTTTTTCTACCATGAACGGGATTATTATCGGTTTCCCTCAATACCTCATCATACTCAAAGATTCCCTTTCTGTCGGGACAAAACTGGCAATTCCTGTAATGGAATAATACAGTGATATAAAAGACAAAACTCGCACCTTTATTGAGGAAGTATGCCACATACATGTACTGCATTAGATTAAACTGGGAAGGTTCATAGCACTTTCATATTGTTGTTCTATATTGTTAGTTTAACTGTAAATCGCGTTGGATAAAAGCGTCTGCTAAATGACTAAACGTAAAATTGTCTTGACATTCGAACATTTAGGGACCGTCTCTAAAGTAACACTGGTAGTCCTATTAGGCCTAAACGTTTCTAACTTCAATAGCAAACTTCAATTTATTTGAATAAATTGCACATTATGCCTGACACCTACATGAACACTTTACAGTTAGTTTTATGACTGTAAGTCGTTCTCTTCAAATGCTAGTGAAGTTAGAAACGTGTATACCAATGTCGTAGCCTATGTAACTTTAGAGACGGTCCCTAAATGTGCGAATGTCAAGCCAACTTTATGCCAGTATCACTGGGAAACGCTGAGCATTAAACTTTGCGCGTTAAGTTCATATTCTGAGTCCTTCTGCTTGCCTGCGTGTTTGGTCTTTTATATCACTGTAGTTCATTAAGCTACGTTAAGCATTATATATGTTCAGCAGGGGAATCCTGACGTATTGAGGGAAACCCTAGTAATGCATGCAGCACAATCGCCGCAACTAAACAACCAATAGAAATATGTCAAAATCAAATGTAACATTGGACCTGTACATCCGCGTTGGGGGAATAACATTATAATCTCGTTCACGGTAGAGAAAGATGCTACCTACACAGGAAAAGTAATCATGAAGACACTGAATTTCACATAAAACAGACGTCATAATAATCACAGATACACTTACATTGTTGTAAATTAGTTTTTATGAATGAATGGCTTGCTCTAACTGCTCTATCTTCGTCAACAACACGCGTTTGCACCCCCTGCTGGTGAGGTCGACTAACAGCAGATGGAGATTATGCTCGGTAATCTACTGCTTTTCCTGCAGTTCCTGGATGTCAACGTTGAATTTACTGTCGAATTTAAACCACTGAATTTGTGGAAGCGAATTTGAAAGCGAAATAAAATGGACCGAAAACCGCCTGTTGAATATTATAGGTTGTATTTTTAATCAGTTTGAATATTTTGGAAGTGAAATATGAAATGTGAATATAGATTATTGAAAATGTACTAATGAAAATGTGTTTGAAAAAGTTTTGAATTGAAATATTCACAGTCTAAATATTCAACCATGCTAAATTTCAGCCCATAAAAATACAAGCCCTAAAAATACAATGCAGTAAAATACAAGCAGGGTTAATGCAATGCATATTTTTTTTTCAATAAGTACATTTCAACAGGCTTTTTGTTTCAAAAACATTTGTCATTATTTTACTTCCATAGTCTGACCAGACGAAAGGGCAATCCTTTTTCAGCAGAGCTGTGAGGGGCCTGGCAATGTCTGAATAGTTCTCGATGAACTGTCGGGAGTAATTGCATACCCCTAGAAAACTTTGTAGTTCAGAGACGTTAGTGGGAGGCTTGATGTTTTGAATAGCGTGGATACGACTGGATTGTGATTCGATGCCGTGGGGTCCAATGAGCAGGCCCACGTAGTTGACCTTTGTACGACACCACTGTCCTTTGTGCAGGGCTATTTTGGCGCCGGCAGCGGACAACTGATTCAAAACATAGTCTATTTCTGTCAGGTGGTCGGCCACCGTTGTGCTCTTCATGAGAACATCGTCAACGTAAATCAGGTTACCTCTCATTCTTGCGTCTGGGCAGGCTTTGTTCAGGAAGATGTTAAACTCAGCTGGTGAGTTGGCATACCCGAACGGGCATCTGTTGAAGGTGAACTGTCGGTTACTGAATGTGAATGCCAGCTTGTGTTGGTCTTCTGGATGGGCGGGGATAGTCCAAAAGCCCGAGGCCACATCGAGTGTAGAGAAGATGGTGGCCCCTCTGATTCGGGGTATTTCTTGCTCCAGCTGGGTCATGGGCCACCGTGACAACGGTACCTGTTGGTTCAGTTTGCGGTAGTCAATAGTGGGCCGCCATTTCCCAGTCGGTTTGAGAACGGGCCATATGGGGGCAGAGTAGGTACTGTTACAGGGCCGGATGATGCCTTTCTCAAGCATGGATTTGATTATTTCCTGCACTAGTTCGTGCGAGGCGATGGGGATTTTGTACTGCTTGACGAATTGGGAGGAGCGTCAGGATGCGTGGGGATGCGCACCGTGTGGAGGTGGGTAAGGCCACAGTCTAATGAGTCTTTGGCAAAGGATTCTTTGAACTTATAAAGGACTTGTCTTAGTCTTTGGCGGTCTGCGTCGTTCTGAAGCGCATCAGCATCTTGGAGGATTTGCTGTACTTGAGATTCGAAACCTTGATACGGTTCTTCTGTCTGTGTGTCATTAGACGGGTTGAGTTTTAAAGGCATGGCAGGTGCATTAGTCTCACTGACAGGCTGGTGGGAGACTGTGTACACCGCAAGGTGTTGGTCCTCTGTCAGTTCAGTTCTGCACACATAGTCTTTGGCCACTGACATGACAGATGTGATGGCAATGAGTTGGAAGGGTACCGTGAGCACTATGTTGTCTGTGTGGCTCTCGGGTATCAGAGCAGGGGGGATGGGCCCGATGATGGGTAATACAAGTTCAAAGTCATGAAAGTCATGGCTCACTAGCCAGCCTAGCCTGTAGGCCTTGGGGATGTTAATGTCAGTTGCTGTGCAGTTGTTGAACAGAATGTAGACTACACGAGATGGCACTTCTGTGAGGGGTGTGGCCTCGAGTGTGAGTCCGAGGTCCCCACATTCAGGTGAAGGTTGGAAGAAACCTAACGTGTGGTTTAAGGTTTGGCCACGTCGCATGTTGAGTCGTACAGCAACCCCTTTGGTGTAAGCGGGTACCACTGTGACTTGTTCGTTGATTAAAGTGCAGACTTCTGGGATGGTCTGCCCCGACAGTAGATTGTCATGATTGATGGGAACAGGTGGCTGTAAAGTCAATGGGGCCCATACCACGTTGTCAAACAGGTCTATATGAGCTTTGAGGCGAATCAAAATGTCTGCTCCAATGTAGACATCGTGGACTGGGTCTGGAAGTATCAGGAAGTAATGGGTCAGGCACCGGTTATTCCACTTTAACTGCAACGCACAGATCCCTTTGGCAGATATCATGGAGGTTGGATGTGAGTTGAGAGGGAAACGTGTGCGTTTGCTGGTATAGGGAATGTCCGGTGTGTTGTCAATAATTTGATTGAATAGTGAGAGGCTGATAGCTGAATTGTCAGCCCAGAATGCCAAAACAATGTCTGTTGTGGTTATATCCTGCAGTTGCAGGTCAGTCCTGACCTGGGGGCAGTAGATATCAGAGGCTTGGCTGGTTTTGCAAGTGCAGAGCAGCGAACTTGACCCCTGATCAGCTGTTGTGACTGGGTCGTCATGACTGGCAGACTGAGTTCCCGTGAATCCTGTGACCTGACAGTCTGGCTCAGCAGAGTTGTGTGGCTGGAGGGGGAGGGGTGCACGGACTTGAGCCCACACTTGCAGGTGTTTGAAGTCCAGTAACGGCTCGAATCGATCCAGCAGATCTTTGCCTATGAGAAATGGGTAAATGTTCATGGGTGAGACGTAGACTGGATGGACAAGGCTCATCTGACCGATTGCCAGGTGAATGGGAGCTACGTTTCTTAGCTGGATGTCATTTTGGCTGTATGACTGCACATTCAGCTCACAAGTGTGGAAGTTAAGAGTTCGGTTTTGTTTTTGAGCTTGGAATTTGAGTTTTTCAAAGAGTTCAGCTGATATGAGCGTGAGATCGGAGCCTGTGTCCACAAGCGCTTCGAGTCTCACCTCCTTTTCCAAAGTGATTGTTAGGTAGAGTTTGCGTGCCACTCCTCGCTCGATCAAATTCCCCAGAAGTTTTGGTGTGGGGTCTTGTGTGTTGATCGATAAGCAGTGCGTGTATGGTTCGTGTGGCTCGTTGTGGGTGCAGATCACCAACACAGCACTGTCTGGTACCTTTGGGTGAGCGCTGCTGCAGTCTTGTTCAAGAAGTGTGGTGTTTGGTTCAGGAAGTGCAGTGTTTGGTTCAGGAAGTGCAATGTTTGGTTCTGGGAATGCAGTCGGCAGCTGGAGTGAGTGAGAGATGTTATCAGTTGGTGATGCAACAATGAGTTCAGTAGTCTGTGGCTGACAACCAGTGTTCTGGGGGGCTGTCAGTTGGGGGAAGTGAGTGGCGCTGTCACTTAGTGGTGTAACAGCAAGTTCTATAGTCTGTGGTTTGACAGTCTCTGGGGGCTTGTCAGCGGGAGAAACGTTGGGAGTGGAGTTGGTTTCAGGCCTAAGGTTTAGTCATGCAGTGTCTGGTTTATCCTTGTCTTCCTTGCGAGGTTTCTTTTGAAGAAACTCTCTCAGCACGCTCAGAAGTTCTGCAGCTTCAACCGTGGCTGTGTTGTCTTTGTTGGATTTTGACTCCAACTTCAGCTTATTAGTGTCACGTCGAGGGGGGTCCCTCTGCTGGTTCTCGGGGCTTAGTGTTCGGGGAGATGGAGGTCGGCTCCTTCTGGGTCGCCGGCCGGCTTCCCAGGTGCCCCCTCCTGTTTGGTTGTGGGAGGGGCGAGGCCGGTCCCAGAATTCTCCAGAGCGGTCGTTCTGCTGCCTTGGGCGGGCACCTCCACGACCACGCTGACCTCTGCTGGCCTGGAACGGTCTTGACTCTCTGTTGACAGGTTTGTAACTGGGGTGCTGTGCGCCCTCTAGGGAGAGCTCTGAGCGGTGCTCAGAGACGGGGCAGATTGTGGGGTTTTTTACAGTCTTTTCGGAGATTGCTCTTTGTTTGATGTATGCTTTGTGAGCTAAGTCACGCAGTTGTTGGATTGACATAGTCCGTGGCTCGGCTAACACCCCGAGATGATGCGAGAGAGTAGGATGGAGATTCCGCAGGAACAGAGTTTTGAAGTTCCAGTCTTCTTCCATGCCGGACTCATTGCGTGATCCGAAGTAGGCTTGTCGGAGCCGGTTATAGTAAGCTTGCGGGGCTTCCAGACGGGCTTGTTTCAGATCCATTGCCGCTATGATACTTTGGTCTGATTCTGGATCGGAGAATTCACGAATCAGCACTTGCCGCAATTGCGGATAGTCCGTTTTGATGCTTTCTGGCTGATGGTCTAGGAAGCTTCGCACATCCCGGCTTGAAGTAATCCTCAGAAGATACAACTTATCCCAAGTAGTGACGTTGGCCACAGTTTGTAAGTGAAAGTCAATGTCTTGTAAATAAGAGTGAACATCGTGACCTCCCGCTGGATTGGGAGTGAAGGTCGGGATGTTTCTCGCCAGCTTGTCTAGTTCTTTAGGGGCCGGGTGATGGCCGCTGGCCCGACCCACCGGGCTGGCTAGGGTGGTGTCGTGCCGTGGGCTTGCCCCCCCCCTTCAGCTTTGGGGGGTTGGCTGAGAAGTGCGGGCTCGCTGGTGAGGGGAAACGGAGTGATGGGTGTTTCCCCCTCCAGGTCGCCCTGCAGTCTGTAAGCATGTTTCAGTTCACGGTGGACAAGGTCAAGTTCGTGTTTTAGATCGTGTCTCTGTTGGACAAGCTCGTTAATTTCAGCTCGAGCTGCTTGCAAATGTTTTTCACAGGCCTTGGCTTTGGCCTCTCTGTCTTTTAATTCAATCTCTGCTCTTTTCAACAGAGCTTCGCCACGTAGCTGTTTGTCACGGAGTTCCTCCGTTGTACGCTTCTCCGCCTGTACTCTCTTGTCTGTGTCCGTGCGCAGATCCTCCAGGGTCTTTTGCAGTGTTTCCACTTCCTTTTGTAATTCCGGGGCCGTTGCGTCCTCGGCTTCGACCTCCAGAAGTAGCTGATCCAGACGCTCCTGCGTGTGGTCCTTTTGTGTGCGGGCCTCCTCCAGTTGAGTCTTTAGTCCTGCGATTTCCTTTTCCAGATGGGCGTTGTCCTCCTCTACCAAGCGTGCTTGTGCCACCAGGTTGTGAGCGAGGCTCCCGATTATCCGGCTCCAGTCTTTTGAGCTGTAGGCCTGCGTGGGGTCGTTGGACATTAGCTGGTCTACGTCGGCGTCCAGTTCCTGTCGTGTCAGGGGTTTTGGGTCGCCAGTGTCCTTGGGCAGGCAGCCGGTTGTCATGGCTCTCAACCAAGCATCCAGATTGCTCCAATGGTCCTCGGGACTGGAAGCTCGTGACATCCTGGCTCACTGGGGGCGAGAGAAACACAACACACACAAAAAGGGCCAATGCAAGCTTTGTTTAGAGGCTAACGAGCTGTAGTACGGCCGTGCCGTCTATAGAAATTTTGGCTAATTGACGTAGACAGTTAGGCGGGCCAATTTACGCGGGTCAGCGTGGGACCCGAACTAGAGGCTGCTCGGTTGTCACTCTATTATTTAGCTTCCTTGGGGTCTCTTGTTGAACTGCAAGAAACAAATCACAACAAAACAAAACAACAGAAAAGGAAGAGAAGATTGAAAGGGGAAGAACAAAACAAAAGTATCGCAGTGAAAATAACACCTAAGTGAATGGACCTGCGCTATAGTGTAATCACTATTAACTCAGAGGGTGTGTCTTAGGGGAAAGGAGGTAAACCAAACACTAAGAAAAATATATCCGGGGGACTATATGATATTCTATGGCTTATATTAAATGGCAGGGTTTTATCAAATTCAGTTTTTTACCTGAGGTGAACTGAGGTCGAACCCAGCTGGCCCCAGCAAGCGTGGTCAGCTTTCCGGCGCCGCCAAACACTGGCCGCCGTGACTCCGGGCTCCTCGTTGCTCTGTGTCACGGTTACGCCCACTCAAACAGCGTGTGACTGTAAACACAACCTGGTAATCTCCGAGGTATCAACCGGCCGATCGTACTGCAAAAGTGGGCGTGGCCCAGAACCCTCCAGCGAACTGGAGTGGCGCAGCGCCTACGGTTTGTGCCCCGGTCCCAAAAATTGACTTGCACGTCAGCTTGGTGGTTGAACCTTCGAAGCACCAAATTGCTGATGTCACTTACTGCGTGCCGCAACCAGTGGCAGAGATTGAAGCGCACAAGAGTCACTGCCACGGTCAGTGCTGGCGATGCCAGTCGGCAGACCCGCCCACCGAGATCAACCAGGTACTCCCACGGTCCACCGCAGATAAAGAGATTTGTTTTACCTATATGACAGGCAAAATGGAATGAACAAGGTTCAAAGAGCTTAACCCTCTGGGGTCTGAGCTGTTTTCGGGCTCTTTCTGTGTTTTGGTATGCCCTGACATTTGTGCTTATTTCAGCTACTTAAAACATACCATTTGCCAACATATAAATTTGCTGTATTCAGCACAAACTCTGCTACAATAATATGTGAGCAAAATGGATGTACATGTTTTGCATTTTATAGAAAAAAAATAATATGCGTGGTTAGTACGTTTTGGGAAAAAAAATGTCACCGCAATAAGGCCATTTAACACATACTGAATAGTTGAAAACAATACTGTTGAGTTACTATTCTTGTAGGCTAGAATTTTTACTTCAAAATGAAGTGAAACATCATTCTGACCACTCTTTCAGAAAGATCAATATAACGATTTGAATTTCTTACATCAGTTTTTGGGTCATTACTGCTGTATGCGTGGGAGTGTTAATGCCCATGAATATTAATGTGATTTACACCTGGGGAACTAAAGACACTCCCCCAATGTGCTAATGCCCCATCAAGGTGCTGTGAGGCAGCCTGAACTAAGAATGATTCGATGCATAAAAAGTTAAAAAGAACAGCATTTATTCAAAATAGAAATCTTTCCTAAGAACATAAAGACTTAAAGTCATTCATATCACTTAACACTTCCTTTAAAAAAAAAAAAAACATAAAAAGACCAAACTTGTTTTTTTTTTATATAAAAAAATATATAAAATATTGCTTATATAGTGCTTATATAAATAAAAAAAAGTGCATTCAAAGAATCCTAAAAAAAACTATCACAGGTTAAAAAAAATTAAGCAGCATAACTGTTTACAACATTGATTTAAAAAAAAAATTATATCAGAATGATTTCTGAAGGCTGATGGTGACGATGTAAACACAACAAAACAAAAGCAAAAAACTGTTAGCACATTATCCAAAGTAAACTGATGGACTATTATGATTATAGATGCACAATGTATCTGTTGATGGACAGAGAAACATCATTATTGTAGCTGCGTAACCGCGAGTATCTGTTTATGGCTCATCGACCGCACGCATTTACTGATACACTCAATGAACGGCTGTACCTAATACAAATAAAACATCTCTAGTTAACTAGTAGATCATTCATTTAGTCCGCTCTTAAATAAGAGATCTAGAGCTAAAATGTTTTGTTTTTGAACTCAAGCTGAGGCTCGTGTCCTGCTATCAGTGTCATGGATACAGTGAGTCTCTTGTGGCGGCGCGCGCACAGAACGTGCTTTTCAATCTATTGCCATTGCGGACACTATTCATTCCGGTGAAATCACAAAATAAAATGCACACAAACGTGTGTCCTATATACGTGTGTGTTTGATATAGACTGTAACCACTGATGAACATATTCGGTTTTGATGAGAGAAAAAAAATATGCTAGTGGTGGATTCGAACCTGTAACCTCTAACACGCTTGGCAATTGAACTAACCACTAGACCACAGGAGAACTCAAACAAAACTTGCAGATCAATATATTTCACTAAATCATTACAAACTAAGCAGTTATTTAAAAAGTTTACACGAGCGTATAGGCCTACACGAACGTTGTGAGTTAATATTTACTATAGTCTGAAAATGCATTTGAGCTCTATGATCAGAAAAGGAATTATAAAACACTAAACTTACTCCGAACTTGTATCCTCGGGGTCAATCCGTTCTTCAAAATGCAACCGCTCGTCTGAGTTTCAAATTCCACTGAGGAAAAGGTTAATTATTCCCAGCTGTCCATAATCCTCTGAAGGAGTAACGTTAGCATGCTTCCATCCCTAAAACGCATGAACTATCAGTGAATCTCTGATGAAGAATCTTCATGTTGTTATGCAGTGATCGGGGGCGTGCCGCGTGTGGGATGCATATCGCCTATTTACCATGTCAAAAGCGCTGGGGGTGTGGCGGGCTCACCTAATTATTTTTAATGAAGGGAGAGCGAAAAAACTGTAACTTCCTTGGTTTCAAACGGATTACATAAACTGGAAATATTAAAAAAAAAAAAAAAAAACTTCATTTGAAAGAAGAGAATCTCAGCTTCATAAAGAGACATCTCTCGTATCTCTGTGACAAGTATTGACAGAGTTAAAGTGAATGTTTCGGACGCGTTTCAGAACGGACCTCAAAGACAGAGAGAAGGGAAAACGCGCATCATGTTTATTTTTCTTTGTTTGACGAAAAGCACAACACTTTGTTTTTATTGTGAGTATCCACAAAAAAAATAGAAACTTAACAGGATCTAATGATGTACAACACTTATATTTAAGATCAAAATTAACAGAGTAATTTGATTCTCTTTTGCACTGATAAGGAAAAAATCCAGCAAAACGCGGGCACGCGGTTTTCGACCCCAGAGGGTTAAAGTGAATCAAGATTTTTTTGCTTAAACCAAATGGAGTAATTTAGGTATATTGAAATTAACTGAAACTACAATAAACCTTAAAAGGGATAAAGTAGTAAACAAAACAAAAAAATAATAACTTTGAAGAGAAAATTAATTTAAACCTGGAAAGGACAAACCAAATTAAAAGATGAACGGCTTTGCCACCTAATGATAGCAGAGAGAAATTAGATACGGATGGTAGTTATTGAAAATATCCTAACCCGTTTGGAAGTTAGCAATAACTCAATGCAGGTGGAGGCCAGGAAAGTGGAGCGGTAGGCTGCTGTAGTGGTGTTTTGGAGCCTCAAGGGGGCGCACTTCCTCTCTGTGGTTCACCTTGACTGTTTGACACAATGTACATTTAAATTCAAATTGGTTTAACTCAAATCAAAATAAGCCTGGGGGAAGTTGATAGAGAATTAGACTGATTTCTTATAATAATTGCAACAACACTTAGGTTATTTTTAATGATTATAAAATAATCGTCAGGAAAAGCATAAATGAAAATGATTTCATACAGAATAAGTTCAGTAGAAGGTTGATAGCTGGCTTGAGAGTTTTTCTCAAAGGCCTATTAATGACTGAAATTTAGAAATTTATAGTGAAAAATTAATCTTAAAAATATTATTTTTTTTTTTTTTCAAAAACAAAATTAAAAATAAAATATTGTTCCAATTTGAATCAAATCTAGATATACTGGGGAAATTCAAAGGAATCAGAATGATTTCTTATAATAATCACCATACCACTGAAGTTATTAGCAATGATTATGAAAATAAAATAAAACAGACAGGTAGAAATGGAAGCAGAGTAGGGCTGGAATGAATTGAGCAGAAGAATGATAGCTGACCTGGAGGAGTGCCGCCGCTAGGGGCGTCTCTCTCTCTCCAAGTGAACTATCTGTGATTTGAACTGAGGATTCTTATGACTCAAGCTCTGATTCACTTCTGTGAATGGAACTCAAAATAAAAAGTCTCAGTCCAAAACAGGAGGATTGTTTTACGAACTAGCAAGCTGTAAATGCAAATATGTATTTAGGCAGCTTATTCGATAATCATCGCAATGAATTTAGTGTAAACTCAAACGAGGAGTAAATGAATAGCAGGTCTCTTCTGCTATAGGCTTTATGCTGAGCGTCACGTGATGGCGGTGTCGCGTTCACGCGGACCCAACTCACGCGCGTGGTAATTTGAAACTGATACGCGCTTGTAAACCTGGTCAAGGAACACAACAGTACTGTCTATGCACACAGATTTCTTTTAAACACGAAAACAGTATATTTTGGGAGATCACGGCGGATCTCTCTGTGCTTAATCTGCACAGAAAATGAACGGATTTTCACCGGGTAGCTAATCCAGTGTTTGAAACCCGAAGTTATCGTTGTTAACGACACGAAATAAAGATCTTTTTACTGACAGGAGGAATCTCGCTCCTACAGTGTATAACTGTACCGGTAATATGCCTGAGTGAAGATTTCTTCGTTCAAACAGGTCTTCGAACAGTATTAAAAATGTATCACAGTCGAGCAAAGAGAAAAACAAAAGCACATTTATTTTTCTCTAAGCTAGGCCGTCCACAAATACTGTAACTGCAGTTTTCCTCAGGCACGGCTTTCGGCCTTGCTCAGTTTTTAAATCGATTTATCACTACACAATGCAAACGCTTGTACACAATATTAAACTCCAAAACACATGAATATGAATCTGAATAATGTCCAAAATGAAGTTTGAAAATGCCCGCATTCTCCACCATATAAATGTAGCGACAATGACTATTTTTGGGGAAATATTAGCTTAAATGGGGAATAATATTCATCAGCTGATGAATATGCATTACGACTACACAAATTAAACTATACCAAATAAGGAATAGGCTAGACCTCACCGTATATGAATAATTAACACGATTTTTCGTAGTAATTATTAATATAGGTCGGCAAAATATTATCAATTATCAGGATACATTTTCAAGTGATTCAAATTTAATTGTTATGCACTGTCCGTTTACCTGGCATATAAACATCAAAATTATCCTTCCTGTGGCCACCAGAAATGATATTTTCGTGTAAGGCACTTTAGATATTTTAATATAAATCAAGTAGAGCTTTGTAACATAAGATCGGCATTTTCATTGACTTTCAAAAAAGATTAATAAGAGTTTAATAAAGCAAACTAAAGATTACATGAACTACTTAAATCACGCAGGAGTAAATATGCATAGCAAAACAAACAATTAACAAAAACGATTGCAATACAAAATATTAGAGAGAGAGAGAGAGAGAGAGAGAGAGAGAGAGAGAGAGAGAGAGAGAGAGAGAGAGAGAGAGAGAGAGATGGAGATGGAGATGGAGATGGAGATGAGATGAGATGAGATGAGATAGATGAATCTTCTCAGGACAGTTCAAACAGTTCAAATCATGAGACCCCAAAGGCTTAATCAGAAGTTATAGACAACCTTAAAACAGCATTCCTGCTAGATTTTATACTTGCTTTGACAAGGCCCGTTTGTGCGGTTGTTCGAAAGGAAGCGTCGGCTGACTGTGTCCGGAGTTTCGCTCGGACGCAGATGGTGCTCTCTGTCAGCTCGGACAAACGATGATTAATTCTTAAGAGTCGTTTTGTTCGTAGGAATACACTAAACGAAGGTAAACTATCAACTGAGTTAGATCGATAGAAAGAAAACTTAGGTTAAAACGAAAATTAGACAGAAAACGAAGAACTCCGGTTGAGTTCTTTTGGAGACGGGTGAACTTCTCTCTGGCGTAGAACTGCCATGAAACGAAGTGGCGCTTCAGTTTTTGAAGAAGCTAGAGGCACACCTTTCTTACGTGCCTGACCAATCGTTTGGGAGGAGGAGTGGCAGCAAACTTCTGTGTTTGCAAAAATACACACCCTCCGGGTCATGTGCGGAGAGGATAAAACTTTAGTAAAAATACACTTCTAAATTGGTATTAATAAAAACATGCATCATATCGCACTTTGGGTTAGTTATTCAATCTTATTCGATTTCGCTGGTTACAATCATACCAAGCGCGGCATTCCTGCGAGCTGGTAGGATGACGATACCTGATTCTTCGTGATTAAAGCATATCAAGTTGATTACATATCATGAAAGCTTATAGTTATAGCAGTTTGTCACAATAGAATCATGCACATCACAAGAAAAGCATTTCACACATTTACAACAGTATTTTGATCACACATCAGGAAACTGAGGGTTTCTATGTGTGTGTGTGTGTGTGTGTGTTTGTGTGTCTGTGTGTGTGGTGTGTGTGTGGTGGGGAGTTCATCTAGCGTTCTCTTACCCCCCCCCCCCCCCCCCCCCCCCCCCCCCCTCTGGGGAAGTAGATGTGTAAGGTATTGATAAATTTGATGAGTTTAAAACGGGGTACAATGTCTGTTTTGTTTGAAAAGCGTCTATCCTTCTCATGCGGGATCAAGAGATTCCTCACGGGATCTCCAGATCGGTTGGTGGCCATTGTCACATGTCCATGCGACAGAACCTTCTTTATCTTAACGAGAAAATCATTAACTTTCCCGTGATATCTTCCATCAATGGCAGTCTCTGAATGGAAGAACTGGGCTTTGTTTTGACACATTTAAGCTACTGTCTCGGTAATGTAATCAAAAGACTGACGTGATCAGTTTGGAGGAGTGGAGGGATGTTAACTACCTTGAATATAATTAATGTTATCAGATGACCATCTCGGTGCCGATACAATTTACTAAGGGAACCAGCCTCTCAAGGCTGGTCTCTGGTGTTACTGAGACAGCTAAATCTGAAACCTGAATTATAACGGCAGGAACTACCTGAACTGGCTGCTCTAAAGCCCCCCTCAGAGGGCGCAAAACCGATGCTGAGCATAGCATCAGCGACTCGCTGGAGACCGCTGCGCCCTGATGCACCAAGGGTGGCAGGGTTGGCAGAACGGTCTCGTGAGGACCCCGACTCTCGGTCGGGTGAGTACACCTGTTCTATAGCTTCTTTCGCTAACAGGGCCTTTACCTCTTGCTTCATTACCAGAGCCTGCTCGGGATGCACCACTGTGGGCAACACCCTGTTGTAACGAGGAGGACGAGAACCAAACTGGATTCTGTATCCTTTCTCTACAATCTGCAGGACCCAATGAGAAATATTCGGCAGAAGCTTACACGCTGCCAGAAAATTTACTAAGGGAACCAGCCTCTCAAGGCTGGTCTCTAGTGTTACTGAGACAGCTAATTCTGGAGCCTGAAACATAACGGCAGGAACTACCTGAACTGGCTGCTCTAAAGCCCCCCTCAGAGGGCGCAAAACCGATGCTGTGCCGCAGCATAGCATCAGCGACTCGCTGGAGACCGCTGCGCCCTGATGCACCAAGGGTGGCAGGGTTGGCAGAACGGTCTCGTGAGGACCCCGAAATGGAACGGGCACCGTATAATGAGGTGTACACTGCTCTACTTCGGTCGGGGCTGTCCTCACAGGCATGACGCATGAACATCAGGACCTTTTTTTTTAGCCGAAGTCTTCTTCGCCTGAAGAACGGTCCTCAGATTCGGCTTCGACTTAGAAGACTTCGGTTGAGAGGGTTGCGTCTGTCTCCAGTGCCTACGTGGAGGTGCATGAGACGCAACACTCTCTTTCTGTTGCATATGATATGATGAGCTCGACGGCTGGGGCTACTCACGCCGAGCAGCCCCAGGGGGCTGGACACAGCGAGGGATAAACTTTTTAAAAGCGTCAGCTTGCTTTTTAGACTCCTGAAATCTCTCGACGACCGCGTGGACTGTGTCGCCGAAGAGGCCAGAAGGTTCAAGCGGAGCATCTAATAAAAAAGCTCGATCTTTTTCTTTAATCTCTGGCAGATTTAACCATAAGTGTCTCTCAGTAGCTACCAAGGCTGCCATAGACCGCCCAATTGCTCTGGCGGTCTCCTTAGTAGCCCTGAGAGAAAGATCGGTAGCCCGACGAAGTTCTAGAATATCGTCATGACTAATTCCCTCACTACTATCCAGATCCCCCAGCAGGTCAGCTTGATAAGCCTGGAGCACTGCCATTGTATGCAGACATGCTCCAGCTTGACCTGCTGCCGTATAAGCTTTGCCCACTAAAACCGAAGTGGCTTTAAGCAGTCTAGTGGGCAAAGCCGAGGCTTTCAGAGACGATGCGGGACCAGGCGAAAGATAGCTGGCTAAATTCTGTTCCGCCTGGGGCATCGCCTCATAACCATACTCTTTCAGCCCTCTTATTCTCGAATAAGTGTTAACTTGAGGGCTGAAAAGTCGTGATGAATATGGTTTGTTCCACGATTTAGATATCTCATTGTGCAAATCGGGAAAAAAAGGAAGCCCTCGTGGTGGAGATAATGTTGAGGAAGATCAAAAAGCGCTCATCTAATTTACTTTTAAGACGAGCGCCCTTATTCTCAGATGGCCATTCAATATTTAATTTCTCTACAGCCCGCGACATAACATCCACCAGCTCATCATATGCTGGGGAAATAACTTTTGAATCTCTTTCCCCATGTGTGTGCTTTCACTCTCCATACTCATAACATCGACCTCCTCGGAGGAAGAGCATTGAAGTAATGGAGGGCTCTCTCCCGGGGCGGAAGAAACCGCAGAGCGTGCTTCCGACACCGGGGGGTAGAGCGCTAGATCTTCCGGGTAAGGAAGGAGAAAAGGCCCGCGGACCCGTCTCCAACCCCTCCGAAAGATCCTTTTGCGATCCCCAGGAATGCATTCTCCGCGCTGCCTCGACAGACGCGGGTCCTGATCCCTGAGGATCGCGAGCCTGCCCACTCTCATCAAAGAGTGACAGGCGAGAGCGGAGCATGCGGAGCGGTAGCATTTCACAGTGTTGGCACTTAACCCCCTGGAAGGCTGAGACCGCATGCTCCACTCCCAAACTAATAACACAAAGCTCGTGTGTGTCCCCACCCGTTAAATAACGTGGGCAGGGAGGAACATACTGCTTGTAAACTTGTTTCGCCATAACGTTTCCAAATATATTGCAACAGACAACAATAAATAGACAGAGACAGTATAACACAGATCGCTTGCTGAGGCAACAGAAGCTAATGCCGGTTTGCACCGGATGTGCTTTTATCATTTTCTGGTCATGACGTCACCCGCCCGTGACGCTCATTCTTTCCATTGGACTAGTTGACATAGATGCTTCAGACGCATTCACGCTGGGGGCGTTCCCATGTCGTCGAAGGACGCATCGTTGAGTTCCCTTCGTAAGGGAACTCCATTTCTGCTGTGACTGAGATTCTCTCTGGTGCTTTAGTGCGCAGTGATATTTGTCATGTATGGTTTGATAGTGATTCTGGGGACTGTTTTCTCAGGACGTGTCGAGAAACTGAAAAAAAAAGAAAAAAGGAACTTATGTAATTGCCTATTGGGGTGAGAATGAATCGTATGATGATGCTGTAGACTTTGAAGTGTCGGTGTATGAATTAGCAGCAGACTTTATATGCCAAGATCTAACATTATCCTAGAGCTGAAATGATTAATTGACGACAATCAATTATTAAAATAATCGTCTACTATTTTAGTAATCGTTTTGTTGACAGAATTGTCTGATTTTTAGCCAGAATTAAAATAAAAGTTTGTATTTTTTGATGAAACCTTGAACCCTGTCTTTTTAGATCTTGTGATGTAAATTAATCTCTATCTAACATAATATGTAAGCAGAAGTAAAATTGCTTTGTAGTTGTAGATTAAGATGTATTAATAATATTTTACCATTTAACTTGCTTGCCAGCATTTAGTCAAGAAATGGCCTACTAAAGAAACAATGAAATCCATGTATCAATGCCAATTGTCTGTTTAATACAATAAATATGTGAATACAGCTTTTATTTGAGAGGATTTTGATTTCATATGGAAAGATATGTGTGGATTGATGCTCTCGGTTTCATCAGAGGAAGTGGTTAATTAGAAATAATAAAATTTTATATATTACTTTTAAATAGGTAATCTTAATCTTGTTTTTATTACCTACACTGTGGTGTTTGAATTGTACAAATAGACCAAGAAATGAGGAAGTTAGGATATTTTGAAGTGTTTGGTCAAGCGGAAGAGGTCACAGTTTTTCTTTGTTTTATTGTTTTAAAGGGTACCTATTATGCCATTTAAAATGTTCCTAATATTGTTCAGGAAGTCCCCAACAACAGTTTTAGAGCATGCCATGACAAAAAAACACTTTTGTTGTCTTATAATATGCATTTATTTTTACCTGATTTGCTCACCGACTAGCGAGTCATTTTTCCAAACCCCGCCCTTGCATGACGCTAAACTGCGGTGATATGTTAGCTACCATAGCCCAAAGTTTAGTGGTAAAAGCACATTCAGTCTTTGTTTGCGTTAGCCCAACGCATAAACATATGGATAATGCAGTACTAAGAGGTAACGTTATATCTATATTTTTTATGACAACTCCATTAACAACGACAAACACTTCACATATTTCAATACAACTGACGACCTATGCGCTGTGCGTACACAACACACACTTATTGAGCATGATACATAAAACATAAAAGCAACAATTAATATTAATAATACTTACAGTTTGTGATTCGGAGAAGGAAGCTGATCCAAATAAACTCGGTACTGAACCTTCCTTCAGTATCAGACGGCTCGCGAATCCATACTTTATAGCATTTAGGTTTGTGAAGCAATCATCTTCAAAATGACGCGAACACAACAAGGTCCGGGCTATACTTCTGTGGTATAGTTGTATATATGAACTGTAGCCACTTAACGTTAGTCTTCAAATGCTCCTCACTGGGCAGATGAAAAAAGTTTGCTTTTGCGTCGCACTTCAAAACAGCGTCTCGACATGTTAGTTTCCCCTGCGTCTCCGGCAGGGTTGCCAGGTCTGCACAACAAAACCAGCCCAATTGCTCATCAAAACTAACACAATCATGGCCAAAAATAGTCAAATAGCGTTCCCGGGTGTTTCCCCAATAACAATCATGTTCCAGTGGGTAAAACAATCGCGTCAACCCGTGCACTACACAAACAACCCGCGGAAACAGTGCAGGCATACGGACCTGGAAACACTGGTCTCCGAACGCAATAATTGGGCGTATCTTATTCAAATATACTTGTCAAGTTGACGTCAACTAGACAAAGGAAAAGCATCGTTCGTCGAACGATTCATATCAGCGACTCAGAGTCGACTCTTACTTTTGAGAGACAATAACTTTGTATACGGTGAACTTTCATGTTTAAAATTTTGCAGGATGTTTTCGTTCACTTAGATCTATGTTACACATTACATGAAGGGCAATTTTCAAAAATCCATAATAGGTACGCTTTAATTAGGTACAAAAATGACCCCTAATTTCCGAATTTAAAAATTCCATAACTTTCTTAAATATTATCCGATTTTAATCATTTAAAAAACATTTTAAAGGTATTTTTATTATCTATCATATGGTTATGATTATATATGTATTTTCTAGTATTGATTTTTTTTGTCACATACACAAGAGAACTCTGTATCCATGACACTGATAGCAGCGGACACGAGCGCTCAGCTTGAGTTCAAAAACAAAACATTTTAGCGCTTGATCTCTTATTTAAGAGCGGACTAAATTAATGCTCTGCTAGTTAACTGGAGATGTTTTATTTGTATTAGGTACAGCCGTTCATTGAGTGTATCAGTAAATGCGTGCCTTCTATATGGGCCATAAACAGAAACTCGCGGTGACGCGGTCTAACCATCATTAGATGTTTTCTCCGTCCATCAACAGATACATTGTGCATCTTAATTGTCCATCAGTTTACTTTGGATAATGTGCTAACAGTTTGGGAGAGTGTCTTTAGTCTTCCCAGGTGTAAATCACATTAGCATTCATGGCCATTCACACATATCCTGCATACAGCACTGCTGACCCAAAAACTGATGTAAGAAATTCAAATCGTTATATTGATGTTTGTGAAAGAGTGGTCAGAATGATTTTCACTTCATTTTGAAGTAAAAATTCTAGCCTACAAGAATAGGAACTCAAAAGTATTGTGGACAACTATTCAATATGTGTTAAATGGCCTTATTGCGGTGACATTTTTTCCCCCACAAAGTACCAGTCACGTATATTATTTTTTTTCTATAAAATGCAAACATAATAATAATAATAATAATAAAACCTTTATTTAACCAGGTAAGCACATTGAGAACACTTTCTCATTTACAATGGCGACCTGGCCAAAAAAGCATCGAGGTACAAAAACACAGGTTACACATATAATTACAAGACAAGTAGTACTCAATAAACATAGAAGATTAATATACAGATCCATAGATCGTGTAGACAGATCGGGTTAGCATGTACAATGGTCAGTCAATAAATTTGCTAACAATAATTTAAAACTGTTTAACGGGACAATGGATTCAAGCTTTAAAGATTTTTGAAGTGTATTCCAATCATTAGCAGCAGAAAACTGGAAGGAGAGGCGTCCAAAAGAAGTACGAGCTTTAGTAGCCACCAGGGTGACATACCTGCTTGAACGAAGGTTCATAGAGGGGATTGCTCTGGAAATTAGTGACCTTAGATAGGGTGGGGTGTTACACAGTAAGCATTTATAAATAAAAAGATACCAATGTTTTTGACGCCGGGTATGTAATGAAGGCCAGCCAATTAAACTGTAAAGATTGCAATGGTGAGTGTTATATGGAGCATTGGTGACAAAGCGGATGACACTATGATATACAACATCCAATTTCCTAAGTAGAGAATTTGAAGCGATTCTATAAATAACATCACCAAAATCAATAATTGGAAGGATAGTCATTTTCACAAGGGCAACTTTGGCTGGGAAAGTAAAAGAGGCTTTATTCCGAAATAAGAAGCCAATTCTAGATTTGATTTTAGCTTGAAGCTGATTGATGTGGGTCTGGAAAGAAAGTGAAGAGTCTAACCAGACCCCTAGGTATTTATAGGTATCTACCCGCTCTATTGCAAACCCATCTAGTGTCGTTATACTTTTTAAACAATCAAATACAGTGTGAGATCGATTAAAAAACATAAATTTCGTTTTGCTAGAATTTAAAAGCAGTTGAAGGGAACAGAAAGAGTGTTGTATCTTATTAAAGCTTTCTTGCAGGTTTTTTAACACAGTGTCCAACACCGGGCCAGCCGTATAAAGGATGGTATCATCTGCATAGAGGTGAATCATTGAGTCTCCTGCTGCAAGAGCAACGTCATTGATATAAACAGAAAATAGAGTAGGCCCGAGGATAGAACCCTGAGGCACCCCCATAGAGACAGCCAGAGGACTAGAGAGTAGTCCCTCTGACTTAACACATTGAAACCTGTCAGAAAAATAATTTGTGAACCAAGCAAGGCAATTATTTGAGAAACCTAGGTTTTTCAATCTATCAATTAAAATGTTGTGATTGACAGAGTCAAAGGCCTTGGCCAGGTCAATAAATACTGCTGCGCAATAGTGTCTTTGATCAAGAGCAGTTATGATGTCATTTATAACTTTAAGTGTGGCTGAGGTACACCCATGACCAGCTCGAAAACCTGATTGCATGTCAGAAATACTGTGATGGGATTCGAAATGATGGATAATTTGTTTATTAACAATTCTTTCGAAAACTTTTGAAATGCAAGGGAGGATAGAGATTGGTCTATAGCAATTTGGGTCTAATCTATCCCCTCCTTTAAATAGCGGAATAACTGCAGCAGATTTCCAATCTTTCGGCAGTTCTGAGGAATTTAAAGAAAGGTTGAAGAGACTGGTGATGGGGGTAGCTACGATTGCCGCAGACAACCTTAAAAAGGAAGGATCCAGATTGTCTAATCCTGATGATTTAAAGGGGTCAAGATGCTGCAGCTCCCTTAGAACATCTACTGTCTGAACATGGGCAAAGGAGAAACGTGAGAGATTGTTACAAGATGCTACAGAGGGTGAGGGGCCATTAGTTATGGTCGGGTTCGCCAAATGAAAAGCACGACCGGCCATGGCAAAATGTTTATTAAAATTCTCAACCATGGAAGGCTTGTCAGTGGTAATAATATTATCTAACTTCAGAGCTGTAGGCAGCTGTGCGAAGGTGTTCTTATTCTCCATAGATTTTACTGTATCCCAAAATTTTCTGGAGTTAGTGCTGCAATTGGCAAATTTATGTTTGAAAAAACTAGCCTTAGCATACCTGACAGCCTGTGTGTATCTATTTCTGGCTTCGTTAAAAAGTTGCCGGTCTCGAGGGTTTTTCGTCACTAATGCCGTACGCCATAAAATGTTCTTATGTTGGCTCAAGGCAGTGAGTTCTGGAGTGAACCACGGGCTATATCTACTTTTAGTTCTGAGTTTTTTATAAGGGGCATGCTTATTTAGAACAGCTAAAAAAGCATTTTTAAAAAATGACCAGGCATCCTCAACTGAAGGGATAAGGTCGATATCCTTCCAGGATACCTGGGCTAAATCAGCTAAAAAGGCCTGTTGGCAGAAGTGTTTTAAAAAACGTTTATTAATGATAAGAGGAGGCCTTTTAACTGCAGACCCATTGCGAGCACATGCAATTATACAGTGATCACTGATGTCTTGGCTAAAAACACCTGAGATGTATTTAGTGGGCATATTAGTTAGAATAATATCTATAAGGGTGCCCTTATTTGCAGATTTAATGTTGTATCTAGTGGGTTCGTTAATAATTTGCGTGAGATTCAGGGCATCAAGTTTAGATAATAAATTAGATGAAGCATTAAGCATGTCCCAGTTTAAATCGCCCAACAGTAAAAACTCAGAAGATAAATAGGGAGCAATCAGTTCACACAGGTTGTCTAGGGCACAACTGGGTGCAGAGGGGGGTCTATAACAGGCAGCTACAGTCAAGGACTTATTTCTAGAAAGGTTGATTTGCAAGATTAAAAGCTCGAACTGTTTCGGCAGAGATCTAGATAAAATGATAGAACATTGTAAAGCCTGTCTACAGTAAAGAATGACTCCGCCTCCTTTAGTGGTTCTGTCTTGACGGTAAATATTATAATCTGGGATTGAGACTTCTGAATTTGTAGTGGATTTCCTAAGCCAGGACTCAGACACAGCTAAGATATCAGGATTGGATGAGTGTGCAAGGGCAGCGAACAAATCCATTTTTGGAAGTAGGCTTCTGATATTAATGTGCATGAACCTCAGATGTTTACTATTACAGAAGTCTACATAAGAGAGCTCCTGAGATGTTAAGATGGTATTATTTGCTACAGGGCCAGGATTTAATTCAATATCACCTGAGCAAAGTAAGAGCAATGTAAGAATTCTGCAGAAGGCATGCAAGATAGGGCGTTTAGAGAATTGAACCGGATAAATATATAGAAAGGATTTTTGAGCAGAATAGAATATATTCATTGCCCTATAGGCAGATAAAGGTGTAGTCAAATGAATATACTGAGGGGGTAAACCTATGTGTAAAGTGATATAAAAACAAATTGCATCTCTCGGAAAGTTGTATGAATCAGTTGGGCCAATAAGGGTCTCGGCGAAAGTGGGAGGAGGTGTGAGATGAATGTCTGAGCTATCATGACTTTCTGGTCTATGCTGAAATAGGACAATAAAAAATAACTGCAATAACAAAAAACGAGACATATTTAAAAAAAAAATAAATAAAAAATAATAATAATAATAATAATAATTCTTACGGTGTATTGGTGATCGGGCTTCTCAGGTTCGCTTCACAAATCAAAGGAAAATGTATATGATGTCAAAGAGTTCAACAACAACAAATGCCATCAATGTGGCCCCGCTAGTCCAAGCAGCCAGTCCCGTCAGCCGTCCAGAAGACCCGCATCAAGGGTTAACATCACATTGGAGGCGCATCAAGAACATCACCACGGAATCCCATAGATGGAGCACCCACGACCAGTCCATAAAGCTCTGTCCATAAAGCTCTGAGAAGACAACACCGGGGAGCGAGGACGCCAACCAGCCGAGGTAGACCGATCTCCGTTGCTATCCACCACTACGGAGTAACGTTACCACGATGTACACGGTTGCGGCTAGTCAACTGAGCTAGCTGCTAGGGACAACGCCGGGGGGCGAGGACGCCAACCAGCCAAGATAGACCGATCTCCGTTGCTATCCACCACTGCAGGGTGCCGCGATGTAAACGGTTGCGGCTAGTCAACTGAGCTAGGTAGCTATTAGCTGTTACTGGCCAGATGGCTGGGCATCAACAGACACACCAAAGCGTCGCCGCGAGGTCCTATCGACGGAGTACCCACGTCGGGCTACAAGGCTCCGGGATAACAGCGCCGGGGAAACAAGGACACCCGCCAGACACCAGCCGAAGGTAGACCAAAACTCCGTTACTACCTGCCGCTACAGGATGGTGTAAGGTGCACAATTGCAGCTAGTCAGCTAGACTAGGTAGTTAGTGGCTGTTACTAGCCAGAGGGTTGACTGTGATAATCCAACAAGTTAAGGAGATGAGTGTACATGGGAATTGTTTTTGTAGAGAAAATTGTGAAGTAATGTGCACCATTAAAAACAATAAAAACACTCTATATACAGACACAGTACAAACAGGTCTTGACCTCAAGACGCCATTTTGGATATGTACATGTACATCCATTTTGCTCACATATTATTGTAGCAGAGTTTGTGCTGAATACAGCAAATTTATATGTTGGCAAATGGTATGTTTTAAGTAGCTGAAATAAGCACAAATGTCAGGGCATGTCAAAACACCTCAAGTGCCCCAAAAACACCTCAGACCCCAGAGGGTTAACACCCCTCTGACCACTTCCGCGTCTGCAAAGCCCTCTTTCACCCCCTCGTCGATTTGTTTGCTGATATTGTTGTAAGTTAGATCAGAGTTCTGATCTCCCACCTGACCACCATGTACTTTGAAGTCTCTGCGCTGCAGATAGGAGAGGTGGCATACAGTGTAACTCTGACTCACCCTGGTGGGGGTAAGTTGTGGGTGATGGTGTCTCTGTAGATTCACGTCGTCGCAGTTTCTCGCCCAGTTCTTCATACGATTGTCTCAGTTCTTCTAGTGACTGTGTTGTTGTGTTGTAGGGTGGGGTTGGGTTTGTGTTACTGTGCTGTTGGGGTAAAAATGAGGTTGTGATGTAGTGTTGGTGATTGTAGTGGATGGACTGTGACTATGTGTAACATGTGTATTACCATCACTCAATGCACTCGTTGGAAAATTAACAGTAGCCTCAGCATGAATTACTTTACATATTAAGTCATTCAAAACCAACAACTGACCTATACCTTCATCCTCAAGTTCTAGTAAAGTGTCAGATTGCATGTATGAAACGACATACTCCATGCAACCTTCTTCATCATTTGGATTCAGCTCTTCTTCACGTTGCCTGCGGCTGGCAACGTATTTTGCAACCTCATAGATGTCGTTGCTTGAGAGTCTGAATAAATGTTTCTTGATGCTCCATACTAAGTCTTTACGAGCGGTTGACATGGTGTGTAGTTGTAATGTTTCGTTGTGATTTGTGAGTTCAGTAAATCAGTTGTGTCGTGACTTAGTAAGTGGCGTGTGTGTGTGTGTCAACCTCCCGATCACAGGGGGAATTCGTCTGATGCTGGTGTGCGATGACCACAGGATCAGCGTGTAGCCCTCCAGTGAGTAGCGTGCGCTGGCCTCAGGATCAGCAGTGCGGCACCTAAGCGAGGTGGAGATCCCTTTCCTCTTTGGTTTCCCTCCTCGGACGTCCACGGTTTGACTCCTGGCCTGCAGCAGCGTCTTGTCACCTTGGTCGCATGGTTCTAGTATCTCTGGATCTGCTCCCCCAATGGTCGTGTTGAGGAGAGATCCCGGACGAGCCCCCATAGTTTGTTACGGGTTTCAAATGCTGTAACTGCCGTAGCAAATGATTTTGTTGGTGGTTTACTACTCTTAACTTTCTTAGATGAAAGCCCTGGAAAACAGAATCACGGAGTCAGTGAGTGAAAGAGCGAACCGCCATCTTCGTTCCCAAATCTCTATCTGAGAGAAGAGGAAGGCAGCCGTCAACTAGGTACCGTGATGCAACATATACCCGCACTTTGGTTCCACCTTGATTTGGTTCCCCCCTACATTAGTAGTGTGTTACACAATAAAAGTTGAAATCTACTAAACGCTGCGCTGGTTATTATTTACCACATAAAGGTGTATCACACGTGTAAATCGGTGATGCTCGAATGGTCGCAGCTCGCAGCGTGTGAGAGGAATTACGAGCAGAGCCGAGCACGTTACGAGCACCTCCCGATCATTTTGTAAACATGTTTAAAAAATTTGGGGAGTCGGACGATTTTCACCAGCGTATAGTGAATGTGAAGGTACGTCACGCAGTGTTGCACTTGTACTTTATGTGAGTATTTTATTTACATGCAGCTTTCAACATCTAATCCATAACATCTCAGGGAGAAATACTGTACTTTTTACTTAACCACATTTACCTGACAGCTCTAGTTAGTTACTTTACAACTTAACTTTTTTACACAAAAAACATATATGAATGTGATCCGGCATCTTCTCGTCAGCTCCTCGACCTGCTTCCCTTGTTTTTTTCCAAGACGGAAAGCTGGAAAAACATATGGCAGTTCTTGATCGAGCAGCACTGATCAACCATATCAACGTTTATTAAAATCTAGACAGAAAATCCAAACACTGCCTCCAACAGATGAATTCAAATGCAGCGGGGTAGAGCAGGATATGGCACAATCCTGTAAATATGGCGGCGGACCGATAATGCAACACGGTGTGACGTCACCTTCACATTCCCTATAGACTGTCCCCTATTGCCAAATCATACACAACCACCTCACAGGCTAGATCGATGGGACTATAGCTAAGTGGTAGCAACCATACAGCATGCACATACACTGTCACACACACACACACACACACACACACACACACACACACACACACACACACACACACACACACACACACACACACACACCCCTCTCTCTCTCTCTCTCTCTCTCTCTCTCTCTCTTCTATATATATATATTATATATATATATATATATATATATATATATATATATATATATTATATATATATATATATATATATATATATATATATATATATATATATATGTTGTTTATATTGAAAGGAATGGCTTCTGTTCTCTGCTTTTCAACAAATTATTTGCACACACATTTCTGACATTTATCTATCTGAAGCTATAGTTGCTTGCAACATTGAAAGCTCTGGTCTCTGTGTTTAGCACAAAAGCTCACGTGATTGCCGCCGGCTCGGGATAAAATTTGTGCAGGACAGTTGTGTCGTGTACCAGCTGCTTTGACGCGATTATCAAGTTAACTGACTCGTGTGCAATATCTCACGACCTCCCGAGTGTCCAAACTTGCACCGTGTACGCCGGGTAGACTAATCTCTCAATGACTCTAAATCTGAATACTGCAACACTGCAGTTTGTCTGTTGAGTGCTATTCATTATGCATTGACTGGGTGAGATGAATTATGTAGGGGATGGAAATGTTTTACAAAACTAGTTAAATCATCAGCATGTATTATTGATGGTGCCGAAAAGATGGCCAGAAATCCTAGTCACGCAATGAGACAACATTTATACACTACAGGACTCAACGATAAGGAGGTCCCGATGGCCTTGGGATATTATCTAGATTTTATTCCACATTGTTGTTGCACATTCTGCTGATTTGTTACCAAGATAATGTCATCTTGTTAGCTAACAAATGAGGTTCCCTTTCGAGAGGTCTCTCGTATTGCGTAAGTAGCTTATGTTATCGGAAAAACTCTTTTCTCAAGAATATTGAAGCCAAATTTTTAATACGCAGTGCAGCTGTGTGCCGCCCCGTCAGCCTTTAAAGCCAACGTCACTGGTCTTCCAGCCTCCCCCAGCAACTGAGGTACATCAACACTCGTTCAGCGAAACGTCAGCAGTTCCTGGAGTGAGGGGGACCCCGACCCAGGATTGTGTTGAACCCTGAGCCTTGAAAACCTTCCTAGCCACAATGGCAGGGAGAAAAAAGAGAGTGTTTCTGTCCCGCTGTGGCCGGACCAACCTCCAAGAAAGCTCTTACACATCTCAGGCGGCTGGAAATGTATTTACTGTAGTAAACGAGCCTGTTTTAAAACATGCACATCTGAAAACAAACAGCGTTTTTACAGCGACCCAAATAAAGCACAAAAAGAGCACTTGTCTGTCTGTTCTCCATCCGGCTCATACTGGAAGAGTAAAACATGTAGGTTGTGTGCTCACAATGAAGTATGCACCCCTGCACATAAGCACTGTTTCCACGATGCTAGTTTTTTTCTCCAGCTCACGCTGGAGGTGTAATAAATGTAGGTCATGTGCCCACTATAGAGTATGCACCCCTGCATATAGGCACTGTACCCAAAGTGTCACAAGCACAAAGCAGCTGGGCTGCCAGGTCCCTATCACAAAGCGACCCGTCCCCAAACATCATTCAACCCCTAGTTATGCAGGCCAAGGCCTGGGAGACCATCCCCGGTATATCAAAATGAGTTTTGAATATAATAAAATGAGGCTACTCGCTGCAGTTCGCTCGCAGACGCCCGCACTTTCGATCCGTGGTCGATACAACAGTGAGAAGTGACTTGGCTCATGTCCTTCGCACCGAAGTGTCGAAACTGTTAGCAAAAGGGGCCGTAGAGACAGTCCCGTCGCCATAGAGCGAGTCGGGTTTTTACATCCGCTACTTTCTCGTTCCAAAAAAGGATGGCGGCCTCAGGCCCAGCTTAGATCTCAGACACCTGAACAAAGCGCTGATGACGCGCCTGCTCAGGATGCTGACGACCAAACAAATCCTTTATCAAATCCAATACCCGGGCAAATTCACACCGGGTATTGGTTTTTATCAGTAGACCTGAAAGATGCTTATTTCCACATTCAGATAATCCCCCATCACAGGCCACTCTTGAGATTCACTTTCGAGGGGCAGACTTATTAGTAGCCCGTACATTAGCACCCCGTACATTTACGAAGTGCATGGATACAGCTCTCATCCCCCTGAGGCAAGGGGGGATGCTAGTGTTGAACCACCTTGACGATTGGCTGGTTATATCACAATCGCGAACACAGTTAATAACTCACAGATCCTGGCTCCTCCACAGATCCTATAGCCACCTAGAATGCGTAGGGCTCAGGATCAATACTTCCAAAAGCGCACCGTCTCCCAGCCAGAACATTTCCTTCCTGGGAACATTCATAAACTCTATACAAACGAGAGCACGGCTCTCGTCAGACCACGCACCAAGCAGGGCAAGCCCATCTCCGGCCTATAGTCAAGCCCGGAGAAGAGCCTACATATAAATTGTCTGGAGATGAGGGCGGTCACTCTGTCGCTGCAAGCCTTTCTCCTATATCTAAACGGACACCACGTCTTGGTCAGGACCGAAAAACATGCCGGTGGTCTCCTATATAAATCATCGGGGTGGATTCAGGTCCAAAAACCTGCACACCATGGCCAAAAGCCTTTTAATATGGGCTCAGCATAACCTGCGCTCACTGAGGGCGGTGTACATGCCAGGCACTCTGAACACGGATATGTTATCCAGAGACAGAATTCCACCCAGGGGAATGGTCGCTTCACTCGAGAATGGTTCAGCTGATATGGAGCATTTTCGCAGAGGCAGAGGTTGACCTCTTCGCCTCAGAAGACAACGCTCATTGCAAAATATTGTTCTCCAAGGACGGGGATGCACTTGCCCACAATTGGCCGAGCCGCCCGCTGTATGCATTCCCTCTGATCTCGATGCTTTCTCAGGTCATAGAACGGATCAGGGAGAGCAAGTGTACAGTGCTCTTGATAGCCCCTCTCTGAAAGAACCAGCTATGGCAGTGTTCTCCGGCCGGTGCACAGCTCGGAACCTGGACCCCTACTCATGCAGAGTGCTGAAGGTGCTCTCCTTTTTACAAGAGCTTTTGGACGGAAGGCGTTCCCCGTCCACGCTCAAAGTGTATGTAGCGGCCATAGCAGCATTTCACGCTCATTTGGCTGGGCAATCACTGGGAAGAAGCGCCCTGGCCGTGTGCTTCCTCAAAGGGGCCAGAAGGTTAAACCCACCTCGACCCCCCTCCGTGCCTGGGCCAAGGCATGGGTATGTTCCTAAAGTGCTCTCCACTCCGTTTAGAGCACAGGTAATTTCACTGCCAGCTCTTCCCTCGTCAGAGGATGAAAGAGATGAAAATTTACTCTGCTCAGAGTCAGGGCTCATCAGTTGATTTAACCTAGTTTTATGGTGAGAATGGGGCCTTATATAGCTATAAGCCACAACCATTCTGGTGGGCTATGACACGCCAGGGCGCGAAGCGACCTGATTGTTTGCGCGCATGAACCGCCTCGCCATAGGTTCGTGCAGTTGCCGCAGCACTGCCAATTACACCTCAAGACGCTCAGCTTAGTGTCTGCTTTGCAGCTGCACTAAAAATTGGGCTTTAATATTCTCAAGAAAAGGATTTTCCCATAGCGTTAACTACTTACGCAATGAAAGCGTAAGCGTAAGTTCTACCAGAAAGACTCCTCTGCACGTCAATAATTTATAATTCCACGCTACCAATCACAGCTCGACATCGAATATAAAAGACTGATCCTACCATTCCATGTTGTTGCCCGCAGGTGTCGTAGCAAAGTTTTCCCCCATCCTCCCCAACACCACCAGAATGGCTCCCGTCCACTCGTCGGGGGGGGGGTGGGGGGTGGGGGGGATGGGTGTTATGGGGGGGGGGGGGGGTGGAGGCTCCGCCCCTGCCTCTAACATCAGGCAGGACCTACAAGCTAACCTTCAGACCCGGATGGAGGATGGGGCCTACGCCAAATACTGTAACTCTGAGACGGAGCTTGTCGAGCATCTACCTTTATTTTTGTCTGTAAACTCCTTTCTCAAAATAAATTCTATTTATTTGAGAATCCTTCTGAGTCTTTATGGTAGAACTACTTGTTCCCTTCTAGGTTAGTAACCTAGTAAGTTAGGTTACGCCGAGGCATCTATTCAAAACTATAGAAATTACTTTGATAGTCTTGGCAGCATTAGATAGAATGTATTGAATGCTACAAACCCATGTATTTGTAGTAGCACATGTATGTTTTTCACTCCATTTTCCAACAAAAGTGTTTATGAATTTATAATGACATTAAAGTTGTATATTTTCATAAAAAAGATAAAATTTAGTAAATGTGTTAAATTTTATAAATGAATGTTATTGATCTTATTGTGAACGATTCATCCACATATATTTCTCTCTTTTTTGTCTCCATCCAATCAACAAATGGATAGAACAAAGTTATTTCACATCGTCTTTTTCTTGTGTGGATGTAGTCACAATTATTTTGTTGCTTCCATTGCATCATAACTTAAACAGCAGCAGAGTGTAAAGTTACTTCTAGACCTGTTGTCCTGGGCAGCTTCAGAGTGTTTTAAATTTGCACCTCATTGCAGGTCTATCAAGAATTTGAGAATTCTAGAAAAAAAAAATGTCACTACAGCGCCTAAATTATTGACTTTAGGTTCTGGTCCATAATCTTGACCTGCTTCATTGGCAGATTGCAGATTTTGCTTGCTTAAGGGTTTGTTGCCTTATGCTTTTTGGATCAGTTCAGGGAGCTACTAAAATTAATTTGAAATGCGTGAAAATGGATGCATCCAGTGCTTCAACATTTAAACCAGATTAAAAAAAAAATAAAAAAAATTTGGAGCAGTTCTTTAAGGCCAATTCACATTGCACTGACAGACACTGACCAATGGCAACAGACACATTTAGTTTTGTCAGATTAGTACTATCTGCATCTAACATTCAAGACTGAACATTGCATCTGCCTTTGCACTGTAATCTGGCTGACTTGGCATCCGTCTGTTGGTACAGTGTGAATTGACCTTTAGACAAAGCTCATTCTGTGTCACTTCCCAAAAAAATAACCCTAACCAATTCAATGATTAAAGGTGGGGTATGTTATTTTATTTTTTGACCATTGTTTTCAAAATCACTTGAAATCCTATTCCTATACCCACTTACTGGCTGTAAATTAGAAGCACTGAAATGAAAATTAAAGTTTCTTTAATTATTTAATAATTAAATTAAATATTATTATGGAATTTTGAAAATTACCTTTCATGTAGTGTGTAACATAGATCTAAGTGAACTAAAACATCCTGCAACGTTTTAAATATGAAAGTTTACCATATACAAAGTTATTGTCTCTCAAAAGTAAGAGTCGACTCTGAGTCGCTGATATGAATCGATAGACGAACGATGCTTTTTCTCTGTCTAGTTTACGTCAACTTGACAAGTTATTTGAATAAGATACGCCCACTCATTGCGCGCGCCGCAGACAGCAGTGAAACTTGACAACATCATGTCGATGAGACGCTGTTCTGAAGTGCGAATCAAAAGCGAATTTTTTTTTCACTGCCCAGGGACGAGCATGTGAAGAATCAGTGGCTTTAGTTTATATTTACAACTGTACCCGAACCTTGTGCTGTGTTCGCGTCATTTTAATGACGATTCCTTTACAAACATAAAGGCTTTCAAGTGTGGATTCGCGAGTTGGTTGATAGCCTACTGAAGGAAGGTTCAGTACCAGTTTTATTTGGATCGGCTTCCTCCCTTCGAATCACAACCTGTAAGTACTATTAATAATTGTTGCTTTTATGGGTTTTGTAGCATGCTCAATAAGTATGTGTGTGTGTTGTTTAAGTTACGCTAAGCGCAGCTTCTAGGTCTAACTTAGGTCTCTAGGCGCAGCTTCTAGGTTCAGATTTCACATCTGTAATATGTGAAATGTTTGTCGTTGTTATTGGAGTTGTCATAAAGAATAGATCATATTGTAGTATTGTAGTGCTTTATCAATATGTTTATGCATTGGGCTAACGCAAACAATAACTGACTGGGTCTGACCAATCACCGTTATTAGCGTCACACAAAGGAGGGGTCTGGACAAATGAGTCGTTAAACGAATCATTAGTGAGTCGGTGAGCAAATCAGGTAAAAATAAATGCATTACATAAGACAATAAAAGTGGTTTTTGTCATTGCATGCATGTAAAACTGTTGTTGGGGACTCCCAGAACAATATTAGGAACATTTTAAATGCCATAATAGGTGCCCTTTAAGCAATTTAATCATCTGTGGAACGGGCAGGACTCGAAAAAGAGAGAGAGAGAGAGATTGCGCATCCATGTTTTTCGAATGGGTGGAGTCAGGGCCAGCGTTGGAGAAGAGAAGGTAGGACCTTATGATTTGTGTATTTTCAAAATCTGCCGGCCGTTTTGCAAATCTATGGAGCTTATAAAATAACAAAATGATTTGAATTTGAATTCTGTAAATTTGAATTATTTGCAAGTGTAATCTAACAAAACTGAATTTTAAATAGTTCTGAATTTGAATTTTTTTGGAACGAATATTGAACATCTGAAATTTAACAAACTGAAAGGTTTTTATGGCTGAATTTTATAGACATGTATTTTCAAACAGCTAGTTTTTGTGTTCTGAAATCAAATACTGCAAATATTCAGTTTAAAAAAATACAGATTCAAGTTTTCAAGATGAAGAAATTCGGAACTTCAAATTCAGTTTTCTAAAATTCAATGTCAAAAATTCAATGTCAAAAATTCAGATCTTACAGAAAGTAGGTCACAGGGAAGAGTAGATGATCTCAGAAAAGTCAAACAGAGTATTTTGGTGAATTAGGGACTGCAGAAGTTTTCCAGCGAACGTGGTGGTGGTTCAAGAGGTTGCCACTCTCTGACAACGGTCTCTGGAGTTTGTTTTAAAGTATATTTTGCATCATATTTTTGTTTTCAGTCTAGACCAGACGCGAGCGGTGCCACCAGGGTGCGACGCGACCCGTGAAATCCCCAACAGCACACGGATTCCCCATCCTATTTCTGACCTAGTCCCAGCTCCTGGCAACAGTCGCTTCAAGCACTGTGTTTCAGAGCGCTCACGTCTGTAACATTGTTTTTTCCTCATATGCGAACTGAAATGAATATCAGTTCATGGTTTGTGTGTGGATGCTATAAGAGAGAAAGAGAAAAGGGCAGTATTTCATTGAGACTTGAGATTAAATAAACTGCTTAAGTATTGATCTTGTATTAATTTTCACATGCAGTTACACATATATCTTTTTGAATCAATGAATGAGGCATTTATACAGCGGTTTCATGTTTACACCCATATATAATATATATATATATATATATATATATATATATATATATATATATATATATATATATATATAAGCTCCATACAAATCACATACCCCACCTTTAATCAAATACAATATGATTTATCAATTATATAAATCTCTATTAGCCATCTATTTCCAACACATTGATAATTCTTGAGTATTGTACAATGTGGCAAAATGGTGCCGTTCTCACAAAATCTCATTTATATGATCTGCTCACTTCTACGTGAGAATTAGGTTTAGGCATGGGGTTAGAGGTTGGCCTTCATGGCTATGTTTTCGAGTCAGAGTCATGAAGTTAGATAATACAATTCATACAGAAACACAATATTGTACAATAAAAATTCCCATGAGATTAGACTGCTATATCAGAAGGCATCTCTTTTTAATAATAATACAACCCCGATTCCAAAAAAGTTGGGACACTGTACAAATTGTGAGTAAAAAAGGAATGGAATAATTTAGAAATCTCATAAACTTATATTTTATTCACAATAGAATATAGATGACATATCAAATATTGAAAGTGAGACATTTTGAAATGCCATGCCAAATATTGGCTCCTTTTGGATTTCATGAGAGCTACAAATTCCATAAAAGTTGGGACAGGTAGCAATAAGAGGCCAGAAAAGTTAAATGTACTTATAAGGAACAGCTGGAGGACCAATTTGCAACTTATTAGGTCAATTGGCAACATGATTGGGTATAAAAAGAGCCTCTCAGAGTGGGTGTCTCTCTCAGAAGTCAAGATGGGCAGAGGATCAACAATTCCCCCAATGCTGCGGCGAAAAATAGTGGAGCAATATCAGAAAGGAGTTTCTAAGAGAAAAATTGCAAAGAGTTTGAAGTTATCATCATCTACAGTGCATAATATCATCCAAAGATTCAGAGAATCTGGAACAATCTCTGTGCGTAAGGGTCAAGGCCGGAAAACCATTCTGAATGCCCGTGATCTTCGGCCCCTTAGACGGCATTGCATCAAATACAGGAATGCTACTGTAATGGAAATCACAACATGGGCTCAAGAATACTTCCAGAAAACATTGTCAGTGAACACAATCCACCGTGCCATTCGCCGTTGCCGGCTAAAACTCTATAGGTCAAAAAAGAAGCCATATCTAAACGGGAACCAGAAGCGCAGGCGTTCCCTTTATCGAAAAAGGGAACTCGCGATGCGTCATCAACGCTACGGGAACGCCTCCAGCGTGACTGCGTCTGAAGTATCTATGTCAACTTAGTCCAATGGAAAGAGAGAATAAGCGTCACGGGCGGGTGACGTCATGACCAGGAAATGATAAAAGCACTTCCGCTGCGAAACGCCAGTTAGCTTCTGTTGCCTCAGCAAGCGATCTGTGTCAAAACTGTCTCTGTCTATTTATTGTTGTCTGTTGCAATATTGTTGGAAACGTTATGGCGAAACAAATGTGCAAACAGTGTGTTCCTCCCTGCACGCGTTATTTAATGGGTGGGGACACACACGAGCTTTGTGTCATTTGTTTGGGAGTAGAGCATGCGGTCTCAGCCTTTGAGGGGGCCAACACTGTGAAATGCTACCAAATTTAGCATGCTCTGCTCTCGCCTGTCACTCTGTATGATAGTGGCAGGCTCGAGATTCTCAGGGATACAGGACCCGCGTTTGCCGAGGCAGCGCGGAGAATGCATTCCTGGGGATCGCAGAAGGATCTTTTGGAGGGGTTGGAGACGGGTCCGAGGGCCTTTTCTCCTTCCTTACCCGGAAGATCCAGCACTATCTCCCCGGTGTCGGAAGCACGCTCTGCGGTTTCTTCCGCCCGGGGAGAGAGAGCCCTTTTTTCCTTCAATACTCTTCCGAGGAGGTTAAATATTTGAGTATAGAAAGTGAAAGCACACACTGTTGAATTAGATTCGCCATCTATTTCTCCAGCATATGATGAGCTGGTGAAGGTTTTGTCCCGTGCTGTTAGTAAATTAAATATTTAATGGCCAGCTGAGAAAAAGGGACGCTCGTCCTAAAAACAAACTAGACGAGTGTTTCCTTACATCTTTCACATTATCTCCACCACGAGGCTTCCCTTTTTTCCCTGATTTACACACTAAATATCTATATTGTGGAATAAACCGTATTCATTACTACTTTTCAGCCCTCATGTTAATGTTTATTCAAAGTTAGAGGGTTGAAAGATTACGGTTATGATATGATGCCCCAGGCTGAACAGAAATAGAAAAAATCAGACAAAATGCTGATTCAGACGGTTATTATCTAATAACGGTTATTACTAAACAGACGGTCAGTAAGTGGATAGTTAAGGCTATTTCACTTGCATGCGAGTACTCAGACCAGCCTTGTCCTTTGGTGGTCCGAGCTCACTCGACTAGGAGTATGGCGGCTTCTAAGCCTTACTGTATGAAGTTTTTTTTTCAAGATGTCTGTGATGCGGCGGGCTTCCTTTCCGCTCACATTCGTCAGATTTACAGTTTAGACCTTGTAGCGTATTTAGGGTGAATCCGAATAATTAAATATATTCTGGATAACTAAAATCCTAAGAGCCTTCAAAGGCCGGGAAGCTTCCGAACCAGCGTCCCCACCCCCAGGACTCAAAATTAACACACACACACACACATTCCACCAAACACATCCCCCCCAGGAATGTGTGATGTGCCACAGGAAGTGAATGTTACAGAGAAAAGAAACTTCTCTTTTTAAAAGACATTTTAAACAGAAATATTCAATGTGTTTTATGTGTTTGTTTGTTCATGTTACATTGAAATAACTGAGTTTACCATTATGTATTTTTACATGTAACTGCGTATTCCCTAGAATTCTAACGAAGGAGAACTGAATTTTGCAGTCATATATATTCTATTATACTTCCCCTTTAGAATTGTAAGAACAATGTATCTAATCTCATGTTATGATTTGTCTTTTATGTGTTTGGTCTGTTTCTCGAAAACTGGGATAATGTTTCAAACCTTGCCAACTAATGTTTAACCAAATCCATTTGTGACAAGTTTGGAGTCTCTGAGTTCCAATCTTTGCTCCCCAGTTAGCCATTGATATCACATCTTGCTAAAACTTTGTTACACATGACTATAATAATTATGAAGATTCTGCTTTTAAACACCCGATGAAATTAGGGTTTCAAATGCCTTGCTTAAGAAAACAAAGGGGTCACACAACCAGAAGTCCCGCCTGCGAGTTTCGACCTCTTGATTGGCCGAGTCAATGGGAAGAGGCTGGACTTCGCCGATGTGATAAATGTAGGAGCGCAGCTCTGCCCACTCTCTTGCTTCGCCCGTCGTTACTGCTGCATCATGTAACCGATCCCGTGGTCTCCTTCGGAGACCCGATCCGATCTTTATATCTTTCCTTTGTAAGGCAAAGTTTTGTTTTCCATAGTCGAATCTGTTTACTTCCACGGAGTGAAACAAATGTAGCCGAGCTACTTTCATTGGTAATGCTACTCAAAGACTTTAAACCGCCGCGCAACACGAGCGCCCAGAGACAACACGTGACGCTTACACACACAAAGGACTCCGCTCACGCACGCGGCCGGGACAGGCCTTCAGGAATGCGACAACACAGCGAGACCCATAACTTGTGCAAGTATCTCTTTATAACGCTTCTAAGGAGCATTAAGATGATGTTTCGTGTTGTAATCAGAAAGGTGAATGTCTTAGGAGGAAGTATGCCAATGTTCTCTCTCTCTCACTCTCTCTCTCCCTCTCTCTCTCTCTCTTACTCGCTAACGCGTGTAAGTCATCCATTGCCCAAACTTTACGCATTTCTCGTTCATCAATGTCTTAATGTGTTTCGTTCGTGTTAATGTTTGTAAATACATGTATTCCTGTAACGTAGTAAATATATATAAGTAGACATGCCTTTATTAAATCATTATATTCACTTGACTGATTGATTCAATCTCTTTGCTCATTCTCAAATCCCTTAAGTGCCAAAGATCTTATGCTACAAGCTTTACGAATTAATTAATTATTTCAATAATTAATATTTTAAAGAGTACTTATTATGGGGCAGGAAGACCAATTCTTCTGGCCAGAGAATTGCGTTTCCTGCAATCCTATAAAGTAAGATAATATTGGGGAACCCCCACAATATTATTCTGACAATTGAGCTAAATTAATTTTGCCTGCTTTGTAAGACGTGATCTGTGTAATTAACTGCAATCAACTTGTTAAAATGAAAGGATTGCATGTATACATCCAGGTAAAATGACATTCTCCTTTAGAGGGAGATTTATTAACATGTAAGACTGATCTAATCCAAACATGTATGAATAATTATTAATTACCAGTTATTAATTATGATATGCAAATTCCCCAAGGATTAGATCCCGCCTAAAGTCTTTACAACCTGGATGTTGCCCCAGGTTCTCAGGTGCTTAGTGTTTAGTACAACAGACTGACACTCAGGTACTTGAATTATGGCGCTTTGGGTATTCTCGTTCCCGTAGCGTTGATGACGCATCGTGAGTTCCCTTTTTCGATAAAGGGAACGTCTCAGGTTACTATTGTAACCATAGTTCCCTGAGAAACAGGGAACGAGACGATGCGTCCCTCTGCCATACTTCCTGCGTCCCTGCGATCGGCTTGCTTCGGCAAATTTTATCGGCTTTTATCATTTCCTGGTCATGACGTCACCCGCCCGTGACGCTCATTCTCTCTTTCCATTGGACTAAGTTGACATAGATGCTTCAGACGCAGTTACGCTGGAGGCGTTCCCGTAGCGTTGATGACGCATCGTCTCGTTCCCTGTTTCTCAGGGAACTATGGTTACAATAGTAACCTGAGACGTTTTCTCTGGGCCAGGGCTAATTTAAAATGGACTGTGGCAAAGTGGAAAACTGTTCTGTGGTCAGACGAATCAAAATTTGAAGTTCTTTTTGGAAAACTGGGACGCCATGTCATCCGGACTAAAGAGGACAAGGACAACCCAAGTTGTTATCAGCGCTCAGTTCAGAAGCCTGCATCTCTGATGGTATGGGGTTGCATGAGTGCGTGTGGCATGGGCAGCTTACACATCTGGAAAGGCACCATCAATGCTGAAAGGTATATACAAGTTCTAGAACAACATATGCTCCCATCCAGACGTCGTATCTTTCAGGAAAGACCTTGCATTTTCCAACAAGACAATGCCAAACCACATACTGCATCAATTACAACATCATGGCTGCGTAGAAGGAGGATCCGGGTACTGAAATGGCCAGCCTGCAGTCCAGATCTTTCACCCATAGAAAACATTTGGCGCATCATAAAGAGGAAGATGCAACAAAGAAGACCTAAGACAGTTGAGCAGCTAGAAGCCTGTATTAGACAAGAATGGGACAACATTCCTATTCATAAACTGGAGCAACTTGTCTCCTCAGTCCCCAGACGTTTGCAGACTTTTATAAAAAGAAAAGGGGATGCCACACAGTGGTAAAAATGGCCTTGTCCCAACTTTTTTGAGATGTGTTGATGCCATGAAATTTAAAATCAACTTATTTTCCCCTTAAAATTATGCATTTTCTCAGTTTAAACATTTGATATGTAATCTATGTTGTATTCTAAATAAAATATTGAAATTTGAAACTTCCACATTGCATTCTGTTTTTATTCACAATTTGTACAGTGTCCCAACTTTTTTGGTATCGGGTTGTAATTAAAAAAAAACATTCATACATCTGAAAGCTAACATAACTACTATTCCTGTAAGTGTTATGGCGGTACCAGCAACAAAAGATAAACTTTTAGAGGTAACCTCTGTTTTTTCGTGTGTGTCCATAAAATGGAAATCAATGTTCACCAAATGGTTTGATTACCAACATTCTTCACAATCTCTTCTCTTATGTTCAGCAGAATAATGAAAATCATATAGGTTTTGAACAACATAAGGATGAGTATGATGACAGAATATTTGGAAAAACTCTCTTTAACTGTCATGCTAGAAAGGGTCCAAACTGAAGTAATTTATCATCATCTCTGGCAAAAGACCTTCACTGGGAGTTTGGCAATGCACCTTTGGAACTGCAGATACACATAATTTTCGCATTTAAGTACAAACAAAACAATTTGCTGAGCCAAATCTCAGATCTACTGAGGTTTGAATTGTTCTGTACAAACAACAATTCCTTGACTTTACATGTCCATTCCACAGAATTCCACTGAAGTTAAAAAATGTCTTGTTTTCAAAAATTTTGGCCTAGCAGTGGGTTGTCTGAGCTGTTAAATGCCACAGGTTTGTCATGCCAAAAAAAGAAATGAAAAGAAAAGAAAAAGCATCTGTTATTTTACTCCAGAGCCAATATCTTGGATAATTGAAAAAATGAAAATTACCACACCTTAAATTATCTTGTTTTATCCCCTGAATAATAAGAAAACCGTAAAAAAAAGTGACCGTATGAAGCCGAGGCATTAGAGGTGGGAACTTGGCAAGATGATAACTGCTGTTAAAGTGGGGTCAACCACCAAAGGGACTAGGTGGCTCAATTAAAATCTATTATGTCCTCTGAAGTAAGCTCAGTAGATAAGCTGCTCTTGTCTGTGAGGACTGGAAAAGCCTTGAAATTGGAAATTGTGGTAAACATGACACGGCTATGCTGTGGCTGATAGAGAAGGGCCATTACACGGTTACTTTTGTGTTGTTGTCAGGAAGAACATACCCCCGTCATGCAGACATTTATTCCAGTTTTGATATATAAGACCTGATGCATGTGATAATGTCTTTTGTGTTTACATGTCTGTCTTGTGTACGTGTTTGTTTGTGTGAGTAAACACTTTGTCACAAGCTTTCTCCACTTAATACCACTGGCACTGAATTCAAAAGGGACACAAGCGTAAATTAGGCTGGTTAGAGTTTTTATCTTCAGGCACTTTGATCTGACATTTTCTTGGGCGGTGACTTCCTTCACATCTCAATAATATGCTAATTACCCAACACTGTTGAAATTTGTTTGTTAGGAATATTAATCTGCTGGAGCATGTTTTCACAAGTTTTAATAAAATCTGTGCTCAGAATGTAGATGTCCCTGAATTCCCTCCACACTCATAAACTTGGTGTGTCTGCAGTTGTAATATCATTTCACAATCAGTGGCATGATTTGTACATATCATATGCTCCTCATGCATAAGTTATATGTGTACAGTGAGGTTTAAAATACTGAAACCACCAACCCAACCTCATGAGAGAATGTGGTTATATACGATTTCCAATTAATTAATATGATGGATAAGGAATTGTTGAGAAAATTAATGCAGCATGATACATTCAGATTTCAATGTTAGATATCAAAAAATGTCTATTTAAAAAATTTGTTTCAGAGACTTTCTATATATATCAATCCATAATTAAAATCTAAGTACTCTGAAAAAGAAAGTATAAAAATCGAGTGTCTGTAGACCTCTCACGACTGTTTTAAAGACAGCTCATTATTTCCATTCACTTCACCCCCTCCCTTCTGGTCTCCTTCCAAAGCCACACCCCCAAAACACATGAACGCGCAACTCTGACAGCTGAGCTGAAGACGCATTATTTACCTGAGACGAATGAAGAGTAGAGGAACGAGTGCATGTAGTGACATCATGTCAGACACACATGTAAATAAAAAAATCTAACTATCATTATGAAGTTAAACAAATAAGTTGTATTTTATTACTCACTATCAAACTAGCATATTGATATTGGTAAACTTTACAATATATATTTATTGATTCGCTAACGAGCTAGTTATCTATAAGGCAAAGCTAAACACAGGTTGCGTGATACACGTTGTTCCATTGCCATCATTTACACTGTGATGTAGATGAATTTCGTGTAAGATTTATAACATATATATGATGTTCTGCATGTAAGAGTTTGCTTCATGAAAGCATAGTTGATTCTGATGAGGACTACACTCCCGAGACAAGTACCACATCGTCAGCTCGAGGACAGAACCGTGGTCGAGGGCGAAGCAGAGGAGGTCGTGCAAGAGGTCGTGCTACTAGGGTATTCGCCGATATTCACCCGAGTTTTATTTCTTTGTTTATCCAACAACTTTTTGTTCATTACCTTTTCTTGTAATGTAAATGACTTCCTTTTTTTGACTGGGTTGCCTTCGTGAACTGCAAATGTGGACTTAGATTGGTCTTTCTCTGCCATTGTTTTGGTAATCCTAGGTTCCGTGGCTCTTGAATTACACAAACCAAACGAGTGCGCGCAAAAGGGCAGGTCCTGTGTGGCGAAGGGGTGGTTGCCATGGTTGTGAGAGAGTGACAGTCGCCTAGGCCAATCCGTTGTTTCGTCCCGGTTCGAAATAATGAGCTGTGTTTAATGCAGATTAAACGGTCTAGAGTCAATCGATTTTTATACTCTTTTTTCAGAGTACTTAGATTTTAATTATGCATTGATATATATAAAAAAGTTTAAACAAATTTGGAAAAAAGTTTTTTATAAATTTCTTACCTACACAACCTTTAAGTATCACTACTTTGTTGTCATTTTTATTTTTATTTTGTTTTGTTTACTAAATGCAGAATGTCTAGCCATAAATTAATAAGCAATTCAGGTTTGTGTACACAATCTCAATTAAACAACAATGATCTGTGTTCTGTACTTTTATGTAAGCATACGTACGAGAGGTGCTGTCGTCAGTGAAGGGCATGGTTCGCATCTTGCCTGCAACCCCTTCAGCCATGACTTATTCACGATACAGCACTAGCCTCAAGTGCCTTATTGCTTTTATAAAACGATAACCACACAATACAAGTATTAAAGCCATATTTAACAGTATTAAATACGTATCAATGCAACTTTCATGAAGTAAAATCACTGAAAGCCTTCCTTCCGCTGGAAGAAAATAGTCCCTGACCGTGAACAGCAACAGAAGTTACATTACAGAAGTCAGTCCCTAGAGAATACTTTTATATTGAGAGGACTGAACTTGTTGTGAACACGGAGACTCAAGATGCAACTGACAAATGATTAGCCTTTACGGACACGGAAAATCCTGTTAAAAGGACAAGCTATTGCAGTGGACATAGGAATGACCTGAAGGAAAATGCTATATCTACTCTAAATGCAGGTACACTCGCTTACTCAATCTCTCACAATACTCAACTCTATTAGCTTCAATGAACAATATCAATGAGAATATATGTTTATGTGGCTAAGAGTGGTTGGTGTTGTGTAGTGATACATAGAACCGTTGGGTCAAGCGGTCATAGCCGTGTTTTATCATGAATAAAATCAGAATCAAGGACTGGAACTAATCATTTTATAAATAGTTTTATAGGACACTCAATATGTGAAGTAAACTATGCTATCTTTGTTTCTGAAGGCACATTCAGCCTACAAAGCCTGAACATTTGACACACAAACCTCATGAACAGTGACAATGAACAAATGAAGACTTCAGATACACAAGCCTCTGAGTCCATCTAAAGTTTTCTTCAAATATAAAAAGTCATGTAATTATTGTTATTCATTTGTTGTGTTGTGATGTTAAGAGCTCATCTAGTAACACTTTATTTTGATTGTCTACATGAGACATTCTGCTAACTGTATTAACTCTCATTAACTTACTACTACATGTCAACTAATAATTAGAGTATTAGTAAATTGTTAGATTAAGGTTAGTAGAATAAGTTGATATATACTTGCAAAGCTATAGCCTATTATAGTTGCTAGAATGTCTATGTGGGAACCAACAAAAAGTTTTAGCAGATATTAAGGAGACAGTCTACTAATTCCTTGACGACTGGTAGTTAACATGTAGTTCCAAAGTTATTTAGTTATTAGAATATCTAAAGTGGACTATTGAAATAAAGTGTTACAAGATGAGCTCTTAACATCATAACACAACAAATAAATGACAATATGTGTTAAATGAAAACGACTGCAAGCGTCTGGACATGCGAGCCCAGAGTAACATGAACATCTAAACTATAGAATCTAATAAATGTGCACAGAGAGAACCAGCCTGCTGCATCACATACTTGCTGCAAGGAGGCGCCTCTTGCTAAATCTCAGGAGGATGCAACTCCCCTGGCAGAATGAGCCCTAACACCCAGAGGCGAACTTGACCGCACGCCTTATTGGCTAGGGCAATGGCATCCCTCACCCAATGTGACATAGTCCTGTTTTGGCCAACCCCCGGCCCTCATAACAAATTAACAGCTGCTCTGCCTTACCCCACTGGCCAGTGTGGTGGATGTAAATCTGAAAAGCATGGACTGGACACAGTAAGTGTAGTCCCTCCTGCTCCTGCGTAGTGAAAGGCGGAGGACAGAAGACTTCAAGAATGACTGGATGCATGGTCAAAAATGGAACCTTTGGAAGTAGTCGGGGTGAGCCAAAATCAGCCAGTCGTCTAATTAATTTAAAATGCTGTCTGGGAGGGGAACATGTTCTATGGCCCACTTGCCCAGCAGAATTGCAGTTCTTGTATCAACAAGTCACCACGCCATTGAAAAGTGGAGGACAGTGTGCAAACTGTATTGTATAGCCTTTTCCAATGGTTTTTAAAAGCCCAAGGAGATGTTTGGCCGTAGTTCCCACACCGCTGTCAAATTCTCCAAAAGGGGCACTAATTTTGACGCTGTGTGTCTTGATGGGAGAATGTTGAATATCCCGTGTCCTGGGGAAGGAAGAAAGCAACTGAATATTTAACATTTCGATGGAAATCTGTTTTGGCGAAGAGGATTTCTTATCCAGTGGCTCGGCATAGGTATGGTCCGCCATTAAAAATAAAAGTGACAAGCACCTCTCACTGTTCTGCTCCTCTGTTTCTGCTGCTTTCAGTTACGTCACGCTGGCTCTGAACGAAAACGCGCTGTGGAAACGCGTTGGCGTACTTTTTGTCCCTCTCTGCTATTATAGTTTTTTCATGATGGCGGAACTATAAAAGGTCCGTGGACTTACCCGTCCCATGTATATAAATATAATAAATTCTTCGTTTACGAAGATGAATCAGATAATTGGCAGAGGTATTTGTACACCATTGGGGACATATTTATGGATAAAAATATTGATTTTAGATTATAAATTACCTAAAAAGTTACTTATAGTCCCTTTAAAACTCACTCTGGGACCTATGGTCCCATCCCCCCAACTAGGGAAAGAACCATGACTACCATCAGATAAGATGGTTTTATTGCAGTTAAAATTGTGGTCATGTTGTCAAGACAGAGGCCATAGGAAAGACAGAAACAGACCTTAAAACAGTCTTTCCTGCATTAATTTATAGACGAATGGATATATAAATGAACATTCATCCCAGACCATTGTGTGAATGATTTACCGTCTTGTGTAGTGTCTATTAATTCTATTGTTATTTTTTATACTGTGTGTTTTATGATTGAACCAACGGTCAATGTAACCTCACCTATACCATTTTTGGTCTCTATAAATTGGTACTTTGAAGATCGAATTGATTGTGTATATGATATGTCGATATCTGCACAACATATTAGTATTACAGGAATCTTTCATACTTACTTCATCAGCAACCATAACAATATTTTCCATAGCAACAATCTTTCCATAGCTTCATTCCCTGTTTACGATTTTATCCTGCCACTTTATATTTTACCCATGTATGTGTGATTGTGCGAATGTGTATGTTTAGATTAGTTATGTTTGTGAATTAGTTAATAAAACGAATGCACAATCTGTATTTGTTTGGATTCTCTGCTTGCAACAAAGTTTATTTCATGATTTAGATTTTTACTGTAGGCTCTTAGTAGTACTGTACAGTAAGACAGACATTTCCCTCCCTCTGAAATGAACATTTCTTAGAATCAATAAACAATTAACATTTGACTGTTCACAGGACGAACAGGTTGATTGATTGTAATATTAATTTTACAACATTAAATTAATTATATTAACTGATCCAAATATTCATAAATAATTATTATAAGTTATAATTGATTATTAATATTTATTTAAGCTAATTTGCTACACATACCAACGTGCATGTTGTTCTACATGGCTTGGTGGGGAGTGCTGACTTTTGACGATGAGCTCCCAGGAGAGATAACCCACAAGCGACTCTTCCTACTGGGGTATTATTGTATAACCACGTGCCCTTGCACCCATAATAGTCAAATTCGTTGACTGACCGTCGCGGGACATAAATCTGCTCTAACTTCGAGCGCTTGCTCTTTCTCCTGTGACCAGTCTAGCTGTAATCTGGCCACTACACGAGTGACCACCTTGAGTAACTCCTCATGCACCTTATCATCGCGGGAGGAGCACTTGAAGGTGGCGTTCTCAAAGTCCATCTCGAGGTGGCTATTTTATCATTTAATTCCTTATAATTAAATGTAGCCAAAGACCAGCCTGACAAGATATTAATACAAACATCTAACTTCTCAAATCAGAGGAGTATGAAATAATTTCTCAGAATTAAATGCAGCCAAATATCAACCAGACAAGTAAAAATAGTCTGGATGAAAGGCTGAATATAGTCATTTTCATTTCAGAGCAGTTTTCAACAAAAAAAATCATAAAATCATAGCTTGCAAACACGCACAATTCATCTGTACGTGATCATAGGAACAAGAGAGAAAGGGAATATCCCTTCTGCTCAGTTCCCTCGCATTATAGCGGACCCGTAATACGTAATCTGAGATTCTTTATTAACAAAAGAACCTATGTCCTCAGCCTGCTCTGAAGCAGCATATGGGAGGACAGCATGATCTGAAAAGAAAACGAGAGAAAGGAACGGCGATATGCGAGACGGGCATGAAGCATTTTAATGGAGAGCAACTCACAGTGCTTGCACTTGCCATTCTCTCGACATGATTCTCTTTTTTTCAACTCTTTTATTTTCTTTGTAGAGAAAGAGAAAGAGAGTGAGAAAGACTTTATTCATGCCTGAAAAAACTAACTCCTAACAAAAGGGATAGTTTTCAGAAAGAAGTAGCACACACGGCACACAATGCAGTTCTGAAGACAAAGGAACCTGATGAGCGCACCTGTCACACGTCTATTTATAGCATCTGAAGTGCACATTCCGATGACGTCATCATCATAGGTTATTTAAGCCAAAGTCTTGGCGTGTTTGCCACACGTGTTCACAACTGGTCAAACAAGTGCACTTTCTGTCTCTGTCGCGGATGTAGCTCGTTCATTCCGACGGGTGGATATCCGCAAGGCTGCGGGTCCGGATGGTATTCCCGGTCGCGTACTCAGGTCATGCGCAGACCAACTAGCCGGGGTTTTCACAGATATCTTCAATCTCTCCCTCTCTCTGTCCGTGGTTCCTTCATGTTTCAAAAAATCCACAATTGTTCCCATTCCAAAGAAAACTACAATCAAATGCTTGAATGATTGGCGGCCTGTCGCTCTGACACCCATCTTTAGCAAGTGCTTTGAGAGGCTTATCAGAGACTACATCTGCTCTGTGTTGCCTGCCTCACTGGACTCACTACAATTTGCGTACCGCAGCAACCGTTCCACTGACGACGCTATTGCGTTTTGCCTTCACACCGCTCTCTCCCACCTAGAAAATAAAAACACGTATGTGAGGATGCTGTTTGTGGACTACAGTTCAGCATTTAATAACATAGTGCCTGCCAAACTCATTACGAAGCTCCAGGCGCTGGGCTTAAACCAATCTCTGTGCAGCTGGATCCTGGACTTCCTGTCAGACAGTCGTCAGGTTGTCAGAATGGGCAACACCATCTCATCCTCGCTGACCCTCAACACTGGTGCTCCTCAGGGCTGCGTTCTCAGTCCACTTCTGTACTCCCTGTACACATACGACTGTGCAGCTACACACAGCTCCAACGTCATCATCAAATTCGCTGATGACACCACGGTGGTAGGACTGATCACGGACAATGATGAGACGGCCTACAGAGCGGAGGTGTCCACACTGATAAAATGGTGTCAGGAGAACCACCTCTCTCTCAACATCGACAAGACCAAGGAGCTGTTGGTGGATTTCAGGAGACAGAGCAGAGAACATACCCCTATAACCATCGAGGGGACACCTGTGGAGCGGGTCAACAGTTTTAAGTTCCTCGGCATCCACATCACTGAGGACCTTACATGGTCCACTCACACTGAGGCAGTGCTTAAGAAGGCACATCAACGCCTTTTCTTTCTTAGGCGCCTTAGAAAGTTTGGAATGACATCCAAGATTCTCAAATCATTCTACACTTGCACCGTGGAGAATATTCTTACTGGAAGTATCACTGCCTGGTTTGGAAACAGCACTGCCAGCAACCGCAAAGCTCTGCAAAGGGTTGTGCGAACTGCCAGCCATATTGTAGGAGGTGAGCTTCCCTCCCTCCAGGACATCTACACCAAGCGGTGCATGAGGAAAGCCCGGAAAATTAATAGTGACTCTAGCCATCCGTCCCACAGACTGTTCTCTCTGTTACCATCAGGCAGACGTTTTCGCAGCATTCGATCCCGTACCAGCCGACTGAGAGACAGTTTTTTTCCCCAGGCTATCAGGTTAATGAACAGCCAGAACTAATACAGCTTATACACACCATATATTCCCTATATACATTGCCATACATGCACTTTATTGACTAAACATCTCCTTTCAACACTGGACTCTGCACAGTAGCACATACTGCACTTTATTGCAGCAGCACTATATAGCATACAGTGCACTGCATTGATCAATGCATATCATCGTAATACCAATCATGCACATTACACTGCAGTGTCTATATCTATACATTTGTAATTTTAACTTATATACTGTACATAGAGTATAATATAATATTACACTGTTGAAAATAACTGTAAAAGTATGTTTTCTCTGCTAGTGGTTATATTGCGCTATACTGCATATTGTACATGGTCATTTGTATATTCCTTATATGTTAATTGTGACTGCATACTGCCTTTATGTTAACTGTATTCTGCACTGTATGGAGCACGCTTTTAAGAATTTCACTCATTACGGCACATGTGTTGTTAGTGATGTGACAATAAAGGATTCGTATTCGTACAAAGATTTTTTTTTTTTAAAACAAGCACTTAAAATAAGCACAGCATTGAGAGTAGCTTTTAAAAAGGAACAATTAACAACAACTTTTATATTTATTCAGCAAACAGCTAATAGTAACTGCATAATGAAATATGTGAACTAGTTACGACTTGCCTTGAGAGTGTGTTGGATTCCACATTTAAAACTTAGAAATTACCTAGAGGTTTTAGGATTACATTTTTTTATGACATTAAAAGAATTAGAAATATTTAAGGCTACACATTTTAGGCTATATTGTAAGACTAACCACATACAATCATTTCCTTCCTTATGTAGTTATATAATTGTTAAATAACGCATTTGTATAATTTATAATACAGTTAAAGGTAGGGTAGGCATTTTTTTATAAACACTTTGTTATGCTGGTTGAAACTTGAAACTCCTGATAGCAATCAATAAAAGAAGATGTCTAAATATAAATTAAAAAAGTGCATATAAAAATGTTCATATACTGTATCTTCTGTGTAAGTCTCAGGACCAAAACAATGTTCTTCCAATTATTGAATTCGGTCCAATCATTGCATTTTTATTTAAGACTGTAGCTTTCGGCCAGGAAAAGATGTCATCAGGTGGCATCCACATATCTTCAGACGTTTCAACCCTAAACCACAACATCCCCTAGTTGGCAGGTCAGCAGGCATGGCCAGTCAATTCAATTCAATTCAATTCAATTCAATTCAATTCAATTCAATTCAAGTTTATTTGTATAGCGCTTTTCACAATACACATTGTCTCAAAGCAGCTTTACAGAAAGTGCAATTCAGAAATGTACAAAGAAAAATACAGTTAGTTAATCATGTATAAATTTAGGCATAACATATCGCCGGTGTTTAGTCGTCTCTTCACAGGCGTCGAGTCGTCTCTCCACAGGCGTTTAGTGTCGTCTCATCACAGGTGTTGGGGCATCTGAAGTCTCCGTGAGAGGCTGGATACAAACTGGAGCTGACGAACGCTATTTACCTCGGGACTAGCGTCCCGAGATAACAGCAGAAAGACAGATGGGAAATAATTAGCATAGCTGATGTTCATAATATTAATGCATTCGAACTGATTCAGAAGTAGTATAAAAGGTAAGCATTAAGTGAATGCTTGGTTAAAGAGATGCGTCTTTAATCTAGTTTTAAACTGGGACAGCGAGTCTGAGTCTCGAACAATATCAGGAAGGCTATTCCAGAGTTTAGGAGATAAATGTGAGAACGCCCTCCCTCCTTTAGTAGACTTAGATATCCTAGGAACGACCAGAAGCCTCGAATTTTGTGATCTTAAAGAGCGCGATGGATTGTAGGGCGATAGAAGGTCTGTTAAATACACAGGAGCTAAACCATTTAGGGCTTTATAGGTCAGTAGTAATACTTTGTAATTGATACGGAACTTAATAGGTAACCAGTGTAGAGATGATAAAATTGGTGTTATATGATCATATTTTCTTGATCTAGTAAGAACTCTAGCGGCTGCATTTTGGACTAACTGTAGCTTGTTTATTGAGGATGCAGGACAACCAGCTAATAAAGCATTACAGTAATCTAGTCTCGAGGTCATGAATGCATGAACTAACTTTTCTGCATCTGAAACAGATAGCATGTTACGTAGCTTAGCAATGTTTCTAAGGTGGAAAAAGGCTGTTCTTGTAACATATGAGATATGATTTTCGAAAGTCAAGTTGCGGTCTAGTATAACACCCAGGTCTTTTACTGTAGTGGATAGAGTACAGGACATCCTTCTAAATTAAAGTTGTATTGTAAGGGATTTTGTGGGTAGTTTTTTAGACCAATAAGTAATACCTCTGTTTTATCTGAATTTAATAGCAGGAAATTACACGTCATCCAGCATTTTATATCTTTTAGACACTCTGTCAAGTTAGATAAGTTAGTGTTTTCATCTGGTCGTGATGAGATATATAATTGAGTGTCATCAGCATAACAGTGAAAATTAATTCCATGTTTTCTTATAATATTACCAAGTGGCAGCATATATATATTGAGAATAGCAGAGGGCCTAAGACAGATCCTTGCGGCACTCCATAGTCTACTGATGTTATCTTTGATTTTTCCCCATTTAAACAGACGAAATGGTAACGGTCTGATAAGTACGATCTAAACCAGCTTAATGCCTGTCCCTGAACACCAGTGTAGTTTTGTAGTCGATCTAAGAGTATTTTATGATCTATAGTGTCGAACGCAGCACTAAGATCAAGTAGAACTAGTATTGAGATACAGCCTTGGTCAGAGGCTAAGAGTAAATCATTTGTAATTTTAACTAGCGCAGTTTCTGTGCTATGATGCGGTCTGAATCCCGACTGAAATTTTTCATAGATATCATTTTCTTGCAAGAAAGAGCACAATTGAGCGGACACAATTTTTTCTAGTATTTTAGACATAAATGGAAGATTTGAGATGGGTCTGTAATTTGCTAGGTTATTTGGATCTAATTGCGGTTTCTTAATGAGAGGTTTTATTACTGCCAGCTTGAATATTTTTGGAACGTGACCTAAAAATAAAGACGAGTTAATAATATTGAGAAGAGGCTCTTCCACTACAGGTAACACTTCTTTAAGTAGTTTAGTGGGTATTGGATCTAATAAACATGTTGTTGGTTTAGATGCAATGATAAGTTTATTTAGTTCTTCCTGTCCTATAGTTGCAAAGCGGTGTAGTTGTTCTAGAGGGGCCATAATTGAGGCAGAGTCATAAGACACCATAGAGGATTGTACATTTACAATAGTGTTTCGGATGCTTTCTATTTTCTCATTGAAGTAATTCATAAAATCATTACTACTATATTGTAACGGAATATTTTGCTCTGGAGATGTCTGATTATTTGTTAGTCTAGCCACGGTGTTAAATAAAAACCTTGGATTATTTTGGTTATTTTCAATTAGTTTGTGGATATGCTCAGCCCTGGCTGATTTTAGAGCCCTTTTATAACGTGACATACTGTCTTTCCACGCGATTCTGAAGACCTCTAAATTAGTTCGTTTCCATTTACGCTCTAAGTTACGAGTTTCTCTCTTGATAGCATGCGTAGCACTGTTGTACCATGGTGTTTTAGTTTTCTCTCTAACCTTTTTTAATCTAATTGGTGCAACAATATCTAGTGTACTAGAGAAAATGTTGCTCATACTGCTAGTCATTTCCTCTAGTTCATCTGTTTGTTTGGGTTTACTGAGCAGCTGAGATAGATCAGGTAAGCTATTTGAGAATCTATCTATAGTGGTTGGAAGGATTGTTCTGCCTGGTCTATAACGTGGTGCAACATGACAAATTTCAGCAGTGCGTATTATGCAAGTTACCATGTAATGATCAGTGAGATCGTCACTTTGCGGTATAATATCTATATCGGTTGGATCGGTTCCATATGATATAATTAAATCTAGTGTATGATTTAGATGATGAGTGGGACCACTGACGTTTTGCTTCACCCCAAAAGAGTTTAATAGATCTGTAAACGCAGCCCCTAACGCATCATTTGTATTATCTACGTGTATGTTAAAGTCGCCAATAATTATTGCTTTATCGACATTGACCAATAGGTCTGAGAGAAAGTCTGCAAAATCTTTTAGGAAATCAGCATATGGCCCTGGAGGTCTATATACGGTAGCCAATGCTAGAGATAATAAGGATTTCTTTCTTACATCTAAGAGCGTAACATTTAGCACAAGTACTTCAAACGAATTAAACCTATGACAAGTTTTCTGAGTAACATTAAGAATATCTCTATAGATTGTTGCAACACCGCCGCCACGACCGATCAGACGGGGCTCATGCTCATAACAGTATCCTGGTGGAGTAGACTCATTTAGACCGAAATAATCATTTGGTTTAAGCCAGGTTTCAGTAAGGCACAGAACATCGAAATTATTATCTGTGACCATTTCATTCACACTAACCGCCTTAGGTGTGAGCGATCTAATGTTTAGAAGACCCAGCTTTAGAAACTGTTTTTGTTCACTGATATTTAGATTTTCTGGTTTAACCCTCAGAGACCTAAGGGTATTTTTACAATAAATTTTCCGTCTGGTGTTATTAACTAAAAAAGCTTGTAAAACATCAACCCTTTTGTGCACAGACAATTGACACACCTCTTTTTTTTTCAGGACAAATTGAACTTTCAGCACATTTGTGTTACATTGATGTCACCTGAATGTAAATAAGTTATGGGACCATAAAGACAAATGAAAAAATAAATCGGAAATTGAATCACTCAAATATTTATTGAAATCACACAGAAATAAATAAAAGCTAAGCAAATTTCCTCTGGAAAACAGTTTGTTCATGTCTTTGGAGTCCTGGAGCACAGGAATAAACATTATAACTTGTACAGAACCAAAACTATTTACATTTTTCCAAAAGAAGTCCAGGCGCTTTCATGAAATTCACTGGTGCCAAGCCTCAAAACAGTTCCTATCAGCAATCACAAAGAGGGCCAAATCACAGGCATTGCATTTATATTTTATTTATTTTATTTATTATTTTATTTATTCTATTCTTTTTTATACTACATTTATACTTCTATAATACTTTTTTATAGTAAATAAATAAATGGCACTTCAGCTGGGTCTATCCTGGTAATCTAGTTCCTCATCTGTCAAAAAGCTCTGTTCTCCTAAGAAATCCATCATTCAGCGCTCGATTTCATCTATTACTCTGTGTTCTCTGTGAAACCTGCGTCTCCGTCCTATGGTCTCCGTGCGTCTGTCTCTCTCTCTCTCTCTCTCACTCTCTCCCTTGGTGTGTGCGTAATGACCCAATGACGCACCCAATGTTTACGACGGATCAGCCTGTAATTGGTCAAAAACCATCACGTGGATATCCAAAATGGCAGCTAGCATCGAGCTAGCGGCAAATATGACGGAATATTTACAAATTATGGACTTCAAGTGTATCAAAGTTGGATATAAACGTTTGGATTTATTGCTGAAAAACTCAAAAAGTATGCACAAGTTCCAGGCTGGATAGAAAACCTTCTGTAAAGGCTAGAAAGACACCAAAGACACCCCCGTGATGGCTAGCTCGTTAGCTTTCTGCTGGAAAAAACGGTAAGAAAATCCATAAATCTGTCATCGAGTTATATCATAATTTCTCGGAGCTGATTTGTGGCGTCGTCGACGATGCCGTCGGGCTCAGAGGGTTAATTACAATAATATTCTTGCTAGATCTTACAGTAGATTTGTTGTTTGGCTTCACTAAGGGAGGAATAGACACAGTTTCTATATAATGTTCTACATTGGTACTTATATCAATTAAGTTGGGACAGCAATGACTATGATTTGGACTTTGACTTACTAGTCAGATGGTGTGTAGCGTCTTGGAGATGTTGTCCGACAGAACAGCCGCTCCGACTCTGCTGGGGTGCAGACCATCAGGACGGAAGAGCCTAGGTCGCTCCCAAAACAGATTCCAATTATTTACAAAGAGCAGTTTCTGTTCATTACACCATGACATTAACCATTCATTTAAAGCAAATAATCTACTGAACCTTTCTTGTCCAAGTCGGTACGTGGGAAGCGGTCCAGACACGACGATCGTTGCTCTAGGCGATGTGCTGCGTACCGTCTCGATCAGGCTCCTGTAGTCCTTCTTCAGAACCTCCGTCTGCCGCAGCCTGATGTCATTCGTCCCCGCGTGCAGCACGACAGCTCCGACGCGCTCGTCACCGTTCAGGATCTCGGGAACCTGCGCAGCGACATCAAGAACACGAGCACCAGGAAAGCAGTGAGTGCGCACCTTACCTTTACCGAGGTAGCACGGACATGGCGGACCATGGAAGTGCCGATGATCACGGCGTCGTCGCGTTCCGACTCGCGAAGAGGGGAGAAGCGGTTCCGGGTGGAGATCTCGAAGACCGGGAGGGGCGGAGAGGTTCTTGCTCTGGTCCTGGCTCGTGTCGTGACCCAGGGTGCAGGAGTGATTGAAGGCAGAGATGATCGCGTCCTCCTGGGCAGAGAAACGCACGGAGTAGACGAAGTCGGAGTCAAAGTCACAAAGTTACTAACCACTGACTTGTGAGCATCGGCGCGTGATGTTTCAAGCGCTGATCGCCGATCTCGTAGCTCGGCTTGCTTCTCCAGCAGAACACGAATCTGCTTCTCCACCGACTCCAGCTCCAATCGTACCGAAATCAGCTCGAATGTGTCCTCACCTGCACTCAGAGGTAACGTTAGACACACATCCGATATGTTCGCCATTATAACAGATGAACAGTAAATTAGTAGTAACAGTAAACAGTAAAGCAATCCGATTGTTTTTTTTATAAGGAATAGTATCGAGGATAAGTTCACATGGTATAAAAAATAGAAAGTGCCTGTTTACAATTGAGTGGTAAAGAAGAAAATCAAGGATTAATGAATCAATTCGACGGAGCTCCAAACACAAACACAGACCGCACGCGCATGTGCTTATGCCCCGTTGATGCGGGCTCTAAGCACAATCAACGTGTGTCTGTACTTTCAGAGAAGCTTTCAGAGAAACGGGTGTAAAAGATGAGACGACGCTCGATAGGCGCGAGGCCACGCGTGAAATGCTAGCAGGCTAAAGGCTAGTAGCCGAGATTCGGAAAGTTGGATCTAAGTAGCGATATCAAAGCAATCTGATTGTTTTTTACAAGGAATATTATCGAGGATAAGTTCACACGATATAAAAATAGAAAGTGCCTGTTTATAATTGAGTGGTAAAGAAGAAAATCAAGGATTAATGAATCAATTCGACGGAGCTCCAAACACAAACACAGACCTGTCACTGCCCATCTTCTCCTGGCTTCCAACTCAAATCCTTCTGCCTATTCCAAAGCCAAAAAGACACTCTTTTCGCTACTTCCCCCAACCTGCGCGTAGCTGTTTTCATCTCCCTTCTAGTTATTCCCAAAGTTTTGAGTGTCTTCCACACAGACTGTGCAGATAAACCCCTGCAACCAACTTAATTTGGAAATAGCCAGGCCTTCCACCCTTTATCCCTGCATTTATGGACCAGGTCCTGGTACTTGGTAACTTTCCTCTCTGAGGCCTCCTCACATACATCTTCTATGGGACTGTCAGCTCAATCATTATGATCCTTCTTCCCTCCTCAGGCCAGATTACCACCTCTAGTTTTTGGGATGTTTGAATGACATGAGGAAAACAGTTTCCTTCCCAGGTCCATTCTCATCTCTCATGATTGTGCCTCCTGCAGGAAGCTCTTCTTGGTCTTTTTGGAGGAGTGTGACTTATCTCCCTCCTGATGAACTGGATAGATGCTACTGGACTCTTATACTCAGCCAGTGCTTGGAAGACATTATCATCTGTATCCCTGGCTAATCGCAGTATTACTTCCTCCCAGTATTTGTATCAATGTGCTTTTATCTCCACTTAAATTACACATTTTGTTCTTCATTCCACAACTGTAAAAATTTGCTGGTGATTGAAGGGTGTCATACACTGATCTGAGCAGAAAATAAATGTGAGGGCTCCAGTCTCCAAAAGATGTGATTTTTTGCTTTGGCCACTTTGTCCCGGCTCCTTGTACTCCCAGTTCCACATCCCTAGCCCTTTGCCCTTCCACCTCAAGGTGACAAACTCTGCCTGGATATTTATATCCGGTGCATTAGGTCCACCTTCCCCCATTGCTGGGAATGGGTAGTTCTGAGTCCTTATCTCCCAATGCACTGGCTCCCAATGATGTCCTTTAACTTTAGCCTGTCTATGCCTGTGCCAATGCTACATCAGATGCTCACTTGCATCCCGATCTTGTAGTGACGCCTGAGCATCTGATCTTCTCATTGCCGGAATCTCTGTACAACATCACAGCCCTGCACTTCGCTACTTTGTACTCTTCAACCAATGAGCATAGGCGTAGCTGTAATTGTCCAGATCTGATGTATATCCCTACTGACATAAAACTAGGTGGAATTCTGAGCCACCTGCGAAGGTGTTTATTTACTCGCCTCTCAAGTCCTTCCACTAATGTCATGCATACTATAAATACTCTATAACTCTATAAATTGTTAGTAGCCACATAAGTCTTAGTAGAAGACCATACTGGAGGAGCCAGGTCTTGAACTTGTCTGGTAAACCTGAACGCTCTATCTTTCTCAATCATTCTTCCACCTGTCTCTTTGTCCTGGATACCCTGCTTCTGTCATTAAGAGAGGCATCACACAACTTACCTAGGCATTTACAGGGAGTTCATCGATTGCTAGTATCACCTCCCTGGATTTGAAGTTGGAACTTGCTAGTCACTTTCCTAGATTACCATACATCTTAACCCTCTGGGGTCTGAGCTGTTTTGGGGCTCTTTAGGTGTTTTGACATGCCCTGACATTTGTGCTTTTTTCAGCTACTTAAAACATACCATTTGCCAACATATAAATTTGCTGTATTCAGCACAAACTCTGCTACAATAATATGTAAGCACAATGGATGTACATGTTTGCATTTTATAGAAAAAAAATAATATGCGTGGTTAGTACGTTTTGGGAAAAAAAATGTCACCGCAATAAGGCCATTTAACACATACTGAAGGGATGAGCCTAATGAAGGCTCCTAATGAAGGGAGAGCGAAAAAACTGTAACTCTCCTTGGTTTCAAACGGATTACATAAACTGTAAATATTGTTTTTTAAATAAATTACTTCATTTAAAAGAAGAGAATTTCAGCTTCATAAAGAGACATATCTCATATCTCTGTGACAAGTATTGACAGAGTTACAGTTAATTTTTCGGACGCGTTTCAGAACGGACCTCACTGACAGAGACAAGGCAAAACGCGCATCATGTTTATTTTTCTTTATTTGACGAAAAGCACAACAGTTTGTTTTTATTGTGAGTGTCCACAAAAAAATACACACTTAACAGGATCTAATGATGTACAACACTTATATTTAAGATCAAAATCAACAGAGTAATTTGATTCTCTTTTGCACTGATAAGGAAAAAATCCAGCAAAACGCGGGGGCGCGTTTTCCGACCCCTAAGGGTTAACTTGCTAGATTTGAACTTCATATGTCAACAACGAAATGAAATGCAGCAGTCAGGTGGTACAAGTAAGTGCTTGTTAATTATTATTGTATGTGCTTTGAGACATTAGGTAATTCAATGCAGTCTCTCGTGACGCTTTGCAGACTCTATTGTGTGTGTTTATGTATTTTGGAGGAGGCGTGGCTTTGGAGAGCCCTAGTGGAATCTAAATATTTCAAAGCTATCTTGCTATTGCGTGCTTCTCTGAAATAGCCTACCCTACCTTTAATATATTAATATAATTTGAAATGTTAAAACAAAATGGCAAAATATAAGCATTTTTTCTAGTGTTCTCAGACTTTTGAATAATATTATACATTTCTTGTAAATAGGAAATAAGATTTGCAGTAAAGCTAATCGGGATTTATATTGTTTGTTTTTATCGGGCTCAAGAGTTCGTGGTTGTATGTGTCCTCTCTGTGGATATCAGGATTCAAAGCATGTGATACACACTTCCTTCTTTGAAGAGTTCAATTCATACACCATTGTAACCCACTAGAGAAAGTCAAATTCAAACCTGAGTTTTAATGTGAAGAGAAGAGTGAGAAAGAAGCAGAGGATGAGCAATGATGGACAATGATGGAATCTATGATGTTTGGAATTGGACAGAGGCAGGCTAAGAATCAGTGAGAGATGGAGATGTGGAGAAAAATAGAATGGAGTGATGGAAGATGCAGGGCGTCCTCTTTTCTCTCATCACGCTTGTGTGCACTAAGTGGTGAGTGAGCTGTAGGCAGCAGCCAGAGGGTCTGGAGGGAACACTTGGCATGCTAGTGGCCTCAACTCCCCTCCACTCAGCTAGGTAACACTCCCTCTCTCTCTCTCATCTCTCTCTCTTTCTCTATCCTCCATTCCGTCCCTGCAGGGAACACACAGCGATCAAAACAGCAGAAAACAAAGTCTACACGTACAACCCAGTCAGCCACAACAGGGCAAAACAAACACTGGACTGACTCAGTCACGCACACCCACAAACACACTCATACACACGGATATATGCACACACCACTCAAGGTGACATGTAGGGAGAGAAATGCAAACATTTTACTACCATTATATAAGAACAATAATGCAGGCAAAAACACATTAAGTTGCTTTGGATAAAATAGTCTGTTAAATGAATAAATGCAAATTACACTCTCAAAAATGAACAGGTCCTTAAAAAGTTTTTTTAATGTTTAAGATTTTTTTTTTTTTTGAAGCTCTTTATAGGTATAGCGAAGACCTCACATTGTTGTTTACCAGATTAAAAAAAATAATTTAAAATCAATGTGTATAAAGTGACAGTCTAGTTGGTGTCAGTAGATTCACAATCCACGTGCAGTGTTTAATAAATCAAAGCCAAAAGTAAAAATACAGAGCAGGCAATAGTCAAACCAGGATGGACAAACACACAAATCAGTTTGTAGTCAAACAGGCTGGGGTCAACGGCAGGCAAACAGTAGATAAGTAATCCAAAAGAGAGAACAGGCAGAGGTCTAAAGGCAGGATAGCTCAGAATTAGTAATACCAAACAAGGCTTCTGTCACAGACTGCATTTCCCATCATCCTCCCTGGCACCTAACCAAGCACACATGGAACTCATCTAGCCTTCATCACCAGCAATCGAGAACACACACTTATTAGCTGTGTCCCAATTCAGGGGCTGCATCCTCCCAAGGCCGCATTTGAAGGCAGATTAAGTCACAGCGGCGCTACGAAGGCTGTCCCAAGTCAAAGGATCCTTCTAATGCGGCCTACCGTCAGCTATTGCCAAGTCCAAGGTTTTCCCACGGAATTGGGCTACTTTTAAGTTGTTGCCGAGGGTAAACATTTTTTCCGCTCTTTGATTTCCACCCCCGTAAGTAAGATTTCGATGCTCCAACACCCCCAAAACATCCCTCAGACACAAAATTAGGCCTCCCGATGGAAAAAAGCCAATGGGGTTTTTGGGCTACTTTTGTTGCACAGATCTGGCAACCCTGCCTACCGTCGTCTTTTCCCCAGGCCACGAAGGATAGAACGAGGAACCAGCAGCAGCCAAGAGAAAATGAGACCGAGAGGATGAGATGATCGAAATATTTAGAGAAGACATGAAGTTTCAGAGAGAGACAGAGCAGCCATGTCACTGAGATGTTCTCAGAAAGAGGGAAGAATAAAATAAATTAACTCACATACTCAAAAATCAAAATAAAATATTTCAACATGCAAAACCGTTCTATGAGCTAAAGTCTGCAGGACAGCAGCCCTCCAGGATTGAACATTGCCTATCCCTGATCTATAAGACATATTATTATATACGGTTCATATTTTTTTAAACAATATCTAATATCAAAACCTAATATCCAATAAAAAGTACAATATTTGCTTCTGAGATGAAGTGTAGTTGAATAGCACTTCAAATTTATAATTTAATCCAGAGTAGGGATGGGCATGATTAATCGACGATCAGTTATTGATCATTAAGAATTTCGAACACCGCAGCACATACTGTAGGCCTATATATCTTCGAGTTTAGCCTAACCAAACGTCCAGTTTAACTGCCACAAGTTGATCATCTTGTAATAAAGATCTCATCGAGAAAAAACACACTGTATTTTTGTATTTTCATTGCATTTTATTTATAAAAAGTTAAATAAATAATGAATTTGAATATAGAAATATTAATGATTAATCGATAGTCGATCGTTAATTCTCCCGACGATCGACTAAGAAAATTTAATCGAATGCCCATTCCTAATTCAGAGTACATTTATATTGTTACATTCCACCACTGGTTATTTGCAACTGTGACAGCCGTTGTGACGAGCGGCAGTAACATTTGTACTGGACTTCATATATAAAAGTTATAATATATATATAGATAATAGATAGATAGATAGATAGATAGATAGATAGATAGATAGATAGATAGATAGATAGATAGATAGATAGATAGATAGATAGATAGATAGATAGATAGATAGATAGATAGATAGATAGATAGAGATATAGATAGATTGAAAACTAACATCTAAAAATGTTCAAATGTTCTGGTTGTTGTTATGGACAGGAGCGGCAGGTTCGGGGAAATATGCTGCCTATTGTTGTTATGACTCAGTAAAGCCCTGACATTTGGTTCTATTTATTTAATGAATCATAATTTGATCGTATTATTCGTTATCGTTATTAGCCTATCTTTGAGACATCAACCACTGATCGATGACCATAATGTTTGTATAAACTGTAGGTAATAACTGGTAAAATGTACACCTATGTCATAAAAACCGTAATGATACCTACACTTAAATATTTTCTTCTCAGCCATGTTAACGATTGTCCATGAGCAAAATCTCCTCCCATCCGTTGTCTGATTGGCCTTTCGCAAGGATTCCTGGGTAGTCAACACTAGAAGTGCCAGAATTCCATAACTACTAGAACTGCCACAATCGGTCATTTTGACCGCTAGATTCCGAACTCTATATCTTTAATTATAAATATCCAATTGAGAGATTAATGCATTTATTGTATTCTGCCCTACAAAGGCAAAACGCTGTAACAACATGTTTGGTCAAAAATGAGTTAGTGTCATTTTTGTGGTATTTGAGACCTCCTTTATCATGTGAATAAATATCGTGAGTCAATTTGATTGTTTAAACGAGAAAATAAAGGGCTATGACAACCGTAACATCCAAAACCATGTGAGAAACCACAGCAGAACGCCGTAACAGCTGTTACGGCTCTTTGCCTTTGTTCCAGCACGCTGAAGTTGAGTTAAGGTGTTCTTAACCCCAATTGCGTAGCGCTTCTGTGTTATACGTCACACGTAGGCTCACTATTGGCCGACGCTGGTCATGTGTGTGATGCGTGTGACGTTCAACCAGAAGCGCTACGCAATTACACTGAGTGAAATCCAAAGGCCAAACAGAGAAGGAAGTGAATACTTGAAGAAAGTCGTTATTTTTGTTTGTTTTTTGCGCTCAAAAAGTATTCTCGTCGCTTGATAAATTTAAGACTGAGTCACTATAGTCACTTGGACTATTTTAACGATGTCTTTAATGACTTTTCGGGGCTGTCAAGTTTCATTCCCTTAGAAGCCTATGGAGGAGTGATCCAGCTCTCAGATTTAATCAAAAATATCTTAATTTGTGTTCCGAAGATGAACGAAGGTCTTACGGGGTTGGTACAGCATGGGGGTGAGTAATTAATGGCTTAATTTTCATTTTGGGGTGAACTAACCCTTTAATGTCTGTGGAGCCTGCATACATGCGGGCATCGCGGAAGACCGCTTCAAGGGTACAAAGGGGGCGCTGCTGAGCACACTTCAGAGCGTCAAAATTATGAATGGGGCGGCCTATGGACTCGTAGACTCAGCGAGCACATGCAATTAAAGTCCACAAGACCGAAAGTCCACATGAAGTGCGCCATTTGGGATAGGGCCTTACCTACACAGTAATCGTTGCAAATGCCTAATCAGATAAATGAGGGGAGAAGTTCCGTGGCTGTTACCTGCTGTTACCTCTGCTATTACCTGCTTTATGTTCCTGACTTCTTTGCTGGCTACTGCTGTTACCTCATCCAGGTCTATCGCAAGTCATCCAAGTAATCTTCCAGTCATCCCTCGTCTCAATGTGGTTCCCTTATGTGTGTGTGCTCCAATGTTCAAAGACTCAAAGTTAACTATATATACCTCATCTGCTAACGATCTCAAGTATCATCACTTACCTGATTATGTGTTATGCATCTGCCATATCTGCTAAGACACCTACCTGTTTGAGTTTTACCTAAGTTCTGGTCATTGTGTCCAAGCCTGAGTGTGACATCTTCACAACAAGTGAGTGAATATTGCTTAATCCTATGGCTAATGACTAACAAGCTGATTTCAATGATGAGTCTGGGCAGAAGATTTGGGAAATGAAGTCCTAGAAGTTCAGAATTTGGGTGATTGTGATCTAGTGAATTGGATTGGAGAGGCGGGAGGGAGACTCAGCGGGTGTGATATAGAGGGCTTCATTGGAATTGAGTCCCGCCGGGTCCCAACGCAAATTTCGCGGGAGAGCGGGCGGTTTGATCTTGCTGCGGGCGGGAATGGGCGGCTAAAATCGGAAAAAAACTGCGGGATCGGGAGGTAGCCTAGCGACATGATGGAGATGTTATTGATGTGGAAAAGAACCGAAAACGAGGTATTTACAGCACAAATCCTAAGCAAGGCAAGTCTAACGCCGGTTTCACACTGCACGCGTTAGCAGGGCGTAAGCAGTGCGTATTTTTTTCGCTGCCCATGTTAACAGATTAGAGCATTCACACCGCACGCAGAGGCGGCGCGTCAGCGCGTAGCAGGAGCAGAGCAGGAGCAGCAGTGCCGTGATCGTTTCGGCGTCTGGTCTGTTTTTGACGCACGGCTTACGCTGAATTAAAGTGACAATGCATTGATCATGGCCAAAATACACTGCAGTTTTACCCAAAAGCGCATTGATGATATCTATTGTGTTTTAAACAGTCAATCAAATGACCTTCAACAATTTAAAAAGAAAACAAAGTCAAAACAAAGATGAACCAAAAGTTATATAATATAGCCTATTAATTAATAAAATAAGCTTCTTGACAAGTCTTTTCTCTTAAATGTATTTGAAAACGAAATAAATTAATTTACTTATTAATGGGTGTGATGCCTACTCTATAATGGGTATTAACTTACCCATTATAGAGTACTTTGTCTGTAAACACGCCGCGCGTCAAACGCTGCCAGTATGAAAGCAAAACGCGTGTGTCCTGCTTCCGCTCACCATATGCACTGCTCCTGCGCTGCTAACGCTCTGCTAACGTGTGCAGTGTGAAACCGGCGTGACATTTGGACTAATATTCATCTTCCTGATGAGTGCATCAGAATACATGCAGGCCAGGGAAACGAAACAAACAACCCCATGCATCTCTTTAACAGCAATACAAATACATGTTTTTTCCTGCGTGACAGGAGAAGACACAAAGTCAATGCATCTCTATTATTGTGCGGGAATAAATAAGTTTTGCGGTTGCGGGCGGGAGTGGACATACATATTGCGGGAGCGGGCGGGAGTGTAACACATACATTGCAGGAGCGGGCGGTAATGGTCAGAAATTCGGCAGGCGGGAGCAGGATGAAGAAAACAGTAGGACTCTAGTGTGATATAAGAACATAAACAGAGGTATTGTGTGTACATGTATATATTGTGTGTACATTTATGGTTCATGCCTTTTTTTTCTTGCAAGTTTTATTATTTAACATAGTGAAAATTACATTTTCGAAAAGTATTAATGTGGTGTTACAACAGTGTTTTCGGTAACACTTTTCACTTGGCAGTGTCTTCGTTACATCTACTTGCTATAGTAATAACAGTAAATTACGCATAGATGCAACTAACCATAATCCAAAACTAGTAAGTACATGTTGTTGATTAATAATACTCAGTGCTTAAATGTATAAATACACTGTTCAAATAAAGTGAATTTTCCATTAAGAATTAAAAACCATATATATTTGGAGATGTAAGTTGCATTTTCTTATTTGGTAGCTTTTTTATTTATTTACTTGTTTTTATTTTACTGCCTACTGTCCTTGATAAGAACATATGAGGAATGCACATCAGTACAATGCTTTCTGAAGAACTAGAGATAAAAATCCTTTTTATGGACCCTAAAAAGTTTCAAATATGGCATCTGTGTTTTTGGTTCTAACTATAACCTTTATGTTTAAGAGTAATCAGACACAAACACACCTTCAAAGGAGACAAACACTTTTTTTTATATATATCAGACTCCATCAGAAGAGGTTAATAGCATTAGCATTAGTATGCTGCTTCTAATTATTTCTCATAAATCATCATTGATGTTCTGTACAGACATTGACTAAAACTGCTAAAAGACCTCCTCTGCACTGCACTCCGTCTGAAAGAGCTCTAACACAATCAAAATGCATACAAAGATTAAATGTTAAAGGTTTCTTTCATTTCATGTAGGCCTATATATTTCAGACCTACATCAAATTATCCACCATTTATTTAACATCACTGTCTGATATCTGCACAAATTTAATTAGAAGTCGAGTAGAACATGGGGGACAAATTTAAATGTTGCATTTGACACAAGTGAAGCCCTTTTTTCTGTTTGATTTCATTTAATTTGATTTGGGCACACTTATACCATCTGCTGTGTCAGGCCTTTCTGCATGGCCTGCAACATCATTTTTACATTATCCTCTTTAATGGCTTTCATAAATTGTGCTCTGGCTGTTTAGTTATTACTATCGCTGTGACATTTACAGTACATGCAGATTACTTTCAACATAGTATAGCAGATGAACAACTCTATGATTTTAATGGCTGGAGACAATATTTGATTCCGTATTATATACATTTATCATCCGTTCCTGGCAGTGTCTGAATATCACAATAAAACCCAAGTTCAAACCAGTTGCATATTTTTGAAAAAAAAAGGAAGCAGTCAGTAAATATTTTATTTAAATGCATCTCATATTCCTCACTTAATTGTAGGTGTGTCTCACACTTGAAATCACACGATGGGTAATTCAAATAGATCTGTACATTTAATACTCTGTTTGTATCCACATTCATAGATCCAAATCTTACATACATTCGAGGACAGCAAGACATTAAAAAAAATACTGTTTTTGGACTCACTTTATAGGTGTCTAAGTACTAGCCTATATCTGTAAATAAAAATATAAGTCAATGTTAATAGAAACAATATAATTTAAAGGCCTACAATTTTATTGTTATGGAACAGAGACTCCAGACAAAATGATACTGGTAAGAAACAGGTTTATTGAAACAAGTAGCGGTGAGCACCAGTGGGTTACGATAATGGAGAATGTCTTTGAATAATTTTGGTGAGATATACTGACAGTCTGTGGTTCTTTTGCAGATGATGAAGGAGGTCGTGGATGCTGTGGTGAGAGATCGCTGGAGTACACACAGTGGAACGGAGTAAGTAGCTGAGTGATGAAAGGAACCAGGAAGACGATTGCGACTTGGAGAAACAGGACGGTAGACGATCATAATACACATCAATTGTAGGAAGGTAAGAAGAGTAACAGGGAAGTGAGTCCTTAATTGAGACCAGACCATGGGGCTGTTTACACCTGGCCACTTCATGCATTTTCTGTGATCGGATAGCTATCCGATCGTGAAAAGACCAGGTGAAAATGCCCTCCGAAACGCATTCGAGACGGACTTGAATCCGATCGCTCAAACCACATCAGGAGGTGGTCTGAGCCGCATTCCAGACGAAACTGGACAAGTGTAAATGCATCTGGTTGTTGAAACCACATATGTAAATTTTACTCCCAAAAATGCTAAAAAATAAACGTGTGAGAGAGTGTTATATAGGCTATTTGTCATGTTATAGTCAGATATGACGAAAGCAAAATGCAACACGCATTACCGCAGATGAGCAGCTGAGCATCTCTTCATCAAGCCAACGGGCAAACTATCGCAAATCAAAGTGAAAGTAAGTAGCAGATGCTTAACACACAATCATCTTCTTTAAAAGTAAAGAAACGAAATGATCTTACTAGGGCTGTTGCCGCTCTCTCTTATTGCTGTCTTTGATTTTGAAATTAGCTGATGATCAATAAAATGCAGTTCATTACTGTTGCTCTCGGTGACGTGCATTAAATCTGCATATAGCGCGGGAATTGAAGATCGGATTTATATCCGTTTTGCAAAAACACATTTATGTGACCAGGTGTAAATGGAATCATTTTGATAAATCGGATAGCTATCCGATCTGAGGAAACGCATGAAGTGGCCAGGTGTAAACAGCCCCCTAGTGACTGTGTGAGGTGAGTGCTTTTTTGCTGATGATCAGATGACATGCAGGTGTTGATGATTAGGACTTAGGTGATGGCGATCTCTGTGATTGTGTGGTGGTGGAGCCTAGTTGATCCCTGACATTTATAACCCTTCTAGCTTGCAATTCTCCCTAGATTAATGTTACTTTGTTCTTATTTTTGAATTATACCTTCAATTGTTGCAGTCTGTATGAATAAGATTTTAACTAGTGACACGCCTCTTCATTTGTACAGTTTCAGTTTAGGAAAACTTTGACAACTTTGACAAAACAACTCCAATTAAATATGTACTGTTAAATTCTAATTAAAACACAAGGCCATGCCAACACTCTTTAAAAATACTGGCATGTGCAAATTCTACAGCAACTTTTCTTGAGAAAGTGAGACAGTAAGCATACTAACTACTCTTAAGAAGAACAGATGCAGTGTTTTGACACTGTTCTCATTCACAAGGACACTAATAGAAAATGTGAAACGCAAAGAGAAAGTTGTGCTATTTAGTGCCCACTGAGCTAACTTTGTTACATTCACAGTATTGTTTGGCTTCAGTGTGTTACATTAACATGTACAGTGGGGTACAACGTTTTGAGACATTCAACGTATGAGATTCAACGTGTTTTCCTCTGAATATAAAGATAAGAACAAAGAAACATTGACATACACTACCGTTCAAAAGTTTGGGGTCAATACGAATTTTTTTTTTTTTAAAGAAATTAATACTTTTCTTCAGAAAGGACGCATTCAATTGATCAAAAGTGACAGTAAAGACATATATAATAATGCAAAATATTTATTTTTTAATTAAATGCTTTTCTCTTGAACTTTCAAAGAATCCTGAAAAACCATGAATCACGGTTTGCACAAAAATATGAAGCAGCAAAACTGTTTTACCAACTGTGATAATAATCATAAATGTTTCTTGAGCAGCAAATCATCATATTATAGTGATTTCTGAAGGATCATGTGACACTGAAGACTGCTGTAATGATGCTGAAAATTCAGCTTTGATCACCAGGAATAAATTACACTTTACTATATATTCACATAGAAAACAGCTGATTTACATTGAAATAATATTTCTCAATATTACTGGGTTTGTTTTGTATTTTTAATCAAATAAATGCAGCTTGGTGAGCAGAAGAGACTTCTTTTAAAAACATTAAAAATCTTACCGACCCCAAACTTTTGAACGGTAGTGTAATTATTTTCTCTCTCGCTCTCTCTCAGAGTGTTGTTGTCAATGTGAGGGACATAAATAGTAATTAGCCTATTATAATTCTCAATCAGGTTTAGAAAACTTTTTTAAGTTCTTAAAGTCTGAACTCTGGTCCAGACTCTGATGCAAACAGGCACTAGCCTTCAGCTATTGATGACATGTTTCTGAATTGAACCTCGTTGGTCACCTTGGCAAGACTTCAGTGACCCATATAAATACAGAGAGGAGAAAGGTTCCTTCTTATGGTAATGAGCATTTCAGTATGAGATGTGGAGGGGTATCAGCATGTAAAAGGTGCTCAGGAAGAAAACACACATAGCACAAAAAAGGTTCTCTCTCTCCTATTGCATACGGGTCTTTCTGCAATCTGCACTTTTTGCCTTGTGGATCTTTAGAAAATAAGCTCTTAAAACTCCTCAGACTCTCAGTAGTGTTTTTTTTTTTTTTTTGCAATGTCCAGCTGTGATATAACATTATCACAAATTTTAAATTTGTTTCATTTTATTCTAAAATGTCATGTCATATCTTAAATTATATATTACTGTATGTGTTATAACATACATTATGTATTCTGTGATGGAAATGATAATGACGTGGACAAAAGTTGTAGGACAGTTTTAATCAATACATGAGACAATCATCAGTTTTGAAGAAATCCTTGTAGTTTCACCTTCGTTTCTTCCCCTATACACACATATTCTGTGTTTCTCTCTTTTTTTCCCCCCGATAGTCTCTTCACAAGCATAAATTTGGAAAAGACATCCGTGCTCCTCTCAGGGATTGAAGCTTTTAAATCGGATTTCCACTGTGTGACGTGACATTGATCTGTGAGTCATTTCAGTTTATAACTTATGATAAAACCGTGGATCGGAGCCTGCATTGATTGTAAGCTTTTAACGCCATGCTGTTCTCTCTCTCTGGGAGGGAGAAGAAAGACATTGTCAAAATCCACTTTCACACTCTCAAACTATAAGTGTGTGTTTATGTAATCTCCTGCTAAAGCATCTATCCATCTGTTTTACCGATAGACGAATAGATTGTGCTTTGCAGCTTTTATTTATTACAGTATAACCCTTTTGGCATCCACCTAGACTGTATATGGAAGCCAGCAAATGATGTACTATATTTTAAATGATAGCAAATAATAAAGTATTTGTACAGAATATTGTATTATTGATGTAATGCCACACTATCTATAATGAAAGTAAAAAAAAAAAAAAAAAAAACCTTCAGCCGTCTGAGAATCCTCTGAGCCCATACAACTGCTGGTTAAAGTGATGACAGCTAGAGGAAGTTGTTGACATCTTGCTGCGGTCACCTTCAGCATTGCCCAGCAGACTCAGCGGTAGCTGTCTCGCCCTCAAACACGGCAATATAGGGTAAATACTGAGCCTCAGTGATCCGTAAACTCATTAAGGACCTTTTAATTAAACGTCAGGTCATCAGCATGCAAGACACTTAGATCAAGCCTGCAGAAAGCTTTGGATGTCTCACACAAAGGAGACCTTTGAAGTATATAATGAAGGTGTTAATCAGAGGGGATGGATCTAATTGTGAGACTTACCCTTCTCACACTGTACGAAACGTCCTTGGTTCATCCTCGGGCTATTGGGACATACTTCAAGCATCATCAGAACCTTGTGGTCAGGCTAAAGCTGTCCCCTTGTCTGAGATAAAAAGAAGAACTTATTGTGGACTTGGAAAAAACAGACTATGGCTGAGTAGCTCAAGGGGTACGGTTCAGGAAATTGAGATTCTTGATGTAAAAGAAACTGGTGGTTATACATAAAATGTAACAATCTTAATGGAACATTGTGGGTTCACTAAGTTAAGCTCAGAACTTGTGGCAAAATATCAGATTACCACAAAAAAAATAAAGAAAAGAAAATACTCATTCCTCTTTCTTTAAAAAAAAATCTTGGTTATAATGAAGCACTGAGCCTTTAATAGTAGTATGGGGCCAAGACACAAAAAATATGCAGGTTAAAATGTTAAATGTTAATGTTAAAATGTTAGAAATCATTATATTATGCCGATTTGCTGCTCAAGAAACATTTCTTATTATTATCAATGTTGAAAACAGTTGTGCTGCTTGTTACATGATTTCATGAAAGGATGATGTATTGCGACATCAGAAACGAAGAAAAACGAAATAATGACTATTGTAGCGCTTGACGTAAAGCAGTCGAATTCTGTAGTTCTTTTTGTGCACGGGTTCCTACCCAAACCCCGAAGTTACATAGTGCCAGTAAAAGCGATACAGACCCCCTCAGGCTATGGTAGACGAGTCATTTAACTTATTTTAAGTCGATGTACCATCACAAGGGTCTTGGAAATATATTATGAAGGTTGAAAAACTACATAGTGTTACTTTAAAATTTAGCAATCTCTTTCAACATGAACTATAATTACTTGCTTATAAAAATGTATGACAAGAAATATTTGTCATATGCTTACATTTTAATGTGTGAAAAGCTCATTCAATGTAAAAAAAAAAAGAAAAAAGAAAAAAGAAAGAAAAAAATATCAATTATTAGAGAGAAGGTTAATGAAGCAAACCCTACCTATATCATAGAAGCTGAGTCAGTGCAATAGAAGCAGTTTAATGAGTTTGTGCCTCCAAAGTCAATGAGCCACTAGAAAATGAGGGAGGGGGTTAAAGACGGATTTTTTCTCTCTCTCTGTAGTAAGGGCTGCAAGACCATCATAAACATTGTTTGAGAGTGTCCTGCTGGAGTTCTCTGTTTGTAGTTTAATTTGATATCATCGAATAGAACTCTATGTGCTCTCAGATGGTCATCCTTACATAAGGTCCTAACGTGATATTTACAGGTGAAACTCGAAAAATTTGAATATTGTGCAAAAGTTATAATTTTGATGATTATGGCTTACAGCTTACGAAAACCCCAAAATTAAAATATTTCATGAAATCAATAAAAAAAAGGATTTTAAATACAGAAATGTCTTCCCTCTGAAAAGTATAATCATGCATATGTATATATAAGGTATATATACAGTCGTGCTCAGAATTAATGGTGCCCCTGGTAAATATGATCAAAACTGGCTGTAAAAAATAAATATGCATTGTTTATACTTTTGATCTTTCATTCAAAAAATTGCCAAAAATCGAACCTTCATTGAAGTAAAATAATTCAAAGTGGGGGGTAAATCACATTATGAAATAAACATTGGCCACAATTATTGGCACCCTTTTATTAAATACTTTTTTGCAACCTCTTTTTGACAAGATAACAGCTCTGAGTTCTCCTATAATGCCGGATGAGTTTGGAAAACACCTGACAAAAGATCAATGACCATTCTTTCATACAGAATCTCTCCAGATCCTTCAGATTCCCAGATCCATGTTTGTGCTTCTTCTCTTCAGTTCAGCCCACTCATCAGGTCAGGGAACTGGGACGGTCATGGCAGAAGCTTCATTTTGTGCTCCGTAACAAATTTTTGTGTTGATTTTGATGTTTGTTTTGGATTGTTGTCCTGATGGAAGATCCAACCATGGCCCATTATAAGATTTCTAGCAGAAGGTCGTCAGGTTTTGATTTTTTTATCTGTTGATATTTCATAGAATCCACAATGCCATGTATCTGAACAAGAAGTCCAGGAAAAAAATATGCCCACAACATTAAAGATCCAACGGTATATTAAATTGTACACATGGGATACTTTTTATCCTTGTGTGCACCAAACCCATCTAGTGTGTTTGCTGCCAAAAAGCTCTTTTTTTAGTTTCATCTGACCACAGAACCCGTGTCTGACAACTGAATTTGCTGGAGTTTGTTTTTGGTGGAGTGAGGAGTGAGGAATGTATATGGGCTTTCTGACCCCAAGACTCAACTAATCTCTGCAATTCTCCATCTGTGATCGTTGGAGAGTCTTTGGCCACTCAAACTTTCATCCTCACCGTGCATTAAGGCAATATAGACACACGTCCTGTTCCTGGCAGATTCATAATATCTTTAGTTGATTGGAATTTCTTTATTATTGTCCTGATGGTCAAAATAGGAATTGTCAATTCTTTAGCTATTTTCTTACAGCCACTTCCTATTTTGTTATGCTCAACAATCAGTTGCACATCAGAACTATATTCTTTGGTTTTACTCATTGTGATGGCATTTGAGTTTCCTCAAACATTTTTAAAAACTCCAATGAAACAAGAAGTCAATAGTTGGACAATTTCATGTTTCTAGTCACCCTGGTGTGCTAAAAAAAGGTAAACATTAATGGGAATATACTTCAGAGATATTTTACTCGTAAAGAATTCTAGTGATACAATAATTGTGGCCAACGTGTTTTATTTAAACATTATTTAAATTTTCATAATGTGATCCCCCCCTCACTTTAAATTCTTTAACTTCAATGAAAGGTTAGATTTTTGGCAATTCTTTTGAATGAAAGATCAAAAGTATAAACGATGCAGATTTTTTTTTACAGCCAGTTTTGATCATATTTACCAGGGGTACCATTAATTCTGAGCAAGACTGTATACTAAATATATTAGTTTCACCTTTTAATTTGAATTACTTAAATACACAAACTTTTGCACAAAATTCAAATTTTTCGAGTTTCATCTGTATATTTATTTGTTAATAATATAAAATATATATATATATATAATATATATATATATATATATATATATATATATATATATATATATATATATATTAATATATTATAATACACATTAATCTTTTTCATTAATTGATTCAAATACAAAACATAAAAAAGAGGCTAAGGCTTTATGACCTAAACATAATGTTCTCAATTAAATTTACATCTGCTCTAACACAATAATAAAAAAAAAACATAGACAATCATGAAATGTTTTAATCAATGTATGTGTGGTATTTCAGTTGTTTATTGGAGGCCTGCAGGTGTAAACATTATGGTAAAAACAAATATAATCATTGTTTTGTTCCTCCCTGGTCATTTGAGAAAGGTCAGAGCAAAGGAGTTTTCTAATTAGAATGCTCCATTAAACCCAGAGCCATTTTGTCTTTCATTGCATGTTACATGACAGTGAGGAATAATGGCGACAGATTGCTGTAAAAACTGTTTGCTTTGTTGATTGTAAAACACCTCAGTCATATTTTACAAGGTTTAAACAGTCTGCAGCTGTAAGAATCTACTGAGATAATGAACCTGTCATAGAGTGGATTTTAGAAAGTTAGAACTTAAGGGATAGTTCACCCAAAAATGAAAATGCTGTCATTAATTACTTACCCTCATGTCGTTCCAAACCTGTAAGACTTTAGTTCAACTTCGGAACATGAATGAAGATCTTTTTGATGAAATCTGAGTGATTTCTGTCCCTCCATTGACAGCTACGCAACTACCACTACCATCAAAAAGTTCATAAAGAGGTCGTAAAACTAATCTATATGAATTGATTGGTTTAGTCCAAATTGTCTAAAGGGACACGATCACTTTATATGATGAACAGATTGAATGTAGGCTTCTATTCACATATCAATCTTGATCAGCGAACATAAATAGTTGCTGCGTAACACGATAATGAACCTCATTGGTTCTCACACGACAAGCAAACATGCTTGAGCTTCCGTTTACCACAACTGATGTGTGTGTTGATGAAGGTTTATATGTGAAAAAAAAGTCTAAATTAATCTGTTCATCATATAAAGCGAATGTGTCTCTTGAGAAAATGATAGACTAAACCATGCAGCTGTCTACAAGAAAGCTCTAAGATTTCATCAAAAATATCTTTATTTGTGTTCTAAAGATGAACGAAAGTCTTACGGGTTTGGAACGACATGACGGCGAGCAATTATTGAAAGAATTTTCATGTTTGGGTGAACTATCCCTTTAGATTTAGCCACAATTAATCTATTTACTTAATTTATCATGTTCTCTTTCTTTATAGGGCAGAAGGGGGCTAGCTGTCACAATGTCTAAAACTGACTTGCCTCAGAACCTCATGACTGTATCAAGGTCAGTCAGTCTGTATATTCATAATACATGATAGCCCTATTTGTAAAAAAAAAAAAAAAAACACCTTTATTTGTTATATTTTTTGATGATTATGGATTACAGCTTATGAAACCCACAAAATCAAAATCCCAGAAAATTAGAATATTACATGAAATCACACAGTAATTACACAGGAATACCATGGTCATTGAACCAGGTTTTGGTTCTTTTGGCAGTGTGGGCAGGTGCAAATCCTGCTGGAAAATGAAGGAAGCATCTTCATAAAGCTTGTCTGCTGAAGGAAGCATGAAGTGCTCTGAAAATGTCCTGATAGACGGCTGCGTTGAGTGGACAGCACAGTGGACCAACACCAGCCGATGACATGGCTCCCCGAACCAACACAGACTGTGGAAACTTCACACTGGACTTCAAGCATCTTGTATGGTGTGCCTCTCCATTCTTCCTCCAGACTTGGTTTCCAAATTAGATGCAAAATTTGCTCTCATCAGAAAAGAGGACTTTGGTCCACTGTGCTTTATTAAATCCAGAGTCAACACAGCCATCTACCAGGACATTTTCAGAGCACTTCATGCTTCCTTCATTTTCCAGCAGGATTTGCACCGGCCCAAACTGTCAAAAGAACAAAAACCTGGTTCAATGACCATGGTATTCCTGTGTAATTACTGTGTGATTTCATGTAATATTCTAATTTTCTGGGATTTTGATTTTGTGTGTTTCATAAGCTGTAAGCCATAATCATCAAAATGATAACAAATAAAGGCTTGAAATATCTCACTTTGCATGTAATGAGTCTATATAATATATTAGTTTCACCTGTTAAGTTGAATTCTTGAAATAAATCAACTTTTTGATGATATTCTAATTATATGACCAGCAGCACCTGTGTGTTGTATATATGTATTTATATATGTGTGTGTTTTACTTTGAAAAGTTTATTTAAAACTTTTTCCTTGAGAAATATATATATATATATATATATATATATATATATATATATATATATATATATATATATATATATATATATATATATATATATATAAAAAGACAACTAGCCCCTGTCTCCCCATCTCATAATAAAATGTCAGAAAGGACTCTTTCAAAAAGTTATTGACAGATTTAGAATCACCTTGCAGTACATAGCCTTCACCCGATACGCTTAGTGAGAACTTAGAGAATTTCGTTCTGGCCACAGGTGTGTGGAAGTTCCTGTCAAATATGACCCTGTTTTGTTTTAAAAAGACTGAATGTGGCCTCTGAGAGTAAGGTAAGATAAAAATGCCTCATTGTTTAATACTGCTCTCACGGTCACACAGAAACACGCAGACTTGGAGTATGAGTGTGTGCAGCAGCAGCGGAGTGGAGTGGAGTTTATGATTTCTGGAATCTTCTATGTCCTTGGGGCAGAGGCGGATTAGCCCCTGACTCAAACAGGATCATGAGTTAAGAGAGAGGGACCGTGACAAAGCTGGAAAATGGGAAGAGGGGAGCTCTGCTGTCCCTCATCTGTCCTTTCAATGACCTTTCTCTTTCCCTCCACCGCTAGGAGAAAACCCATTATATCCCACAAACCATGATGGGTGTTTGGTAGATTGCCCTTTTCCACTGATCCGAGACCTGCTCTTCAGCTTTTCTTATAATGGTAATGGATTTGGTCAGGATCATGGTTTGGCTGATCTTAGATCAGGTTAAAGGGAGCTTTGTGATGTGTTGTCTGGTGTCAGGCAAAACAGCACACATGGCGGAATGTGCAGATGGAATCGATTAAGCGTCTACTTTTAATCTCCTGAGCGGGAATTTATTTGATCATTGGAACACTTGTCAAATTAGAGAGCACTGTAATTATTGTATTCCATGGGCTTACAGCTTGTCTGAATGTGTATGCTGAAATATTGTTTTATGAGGGTGTTATTCGCTGACTTCATGCTCCTTTTTTAAAGATTCCAATCTTTATATTTGAACTCTCATTCCACTTCAATACTTTAATCAGGGCTACACTGTATCGGCTGGTATACACTTAAAGTGCTGATAATTCTGCCATTATTTCATGTCATTCCAATTTTGTTCTTTGTAGAGATTTCATGAAGAATATCCTTGACCCTCTTTTCAATATCATAAAAGTGGAATGAGGTGTGTTTCAAACCTCCAGAGTAATGAGAAAATTAGTAATGTCCTATTTGTTGATCAAATAATTTTTTGAGTTTTGTCTTTTCAATGAATATGTTGGATCAAGTTCATGATGAGAGAACTTCCAGTTTGGGTTAACTATATCTTTAAAGATTCTTTCATAAATCAGACTGAACTCAATAAATGATTTGAATACAGTAGTGAACAGCTCAGGAGTGGACGATTACTAGTGAATAATACCAAATGAATGTAATGGTCTGGTCATACACATCTATGATTCAGAAGTCTTCATAATAATGCCCATATCACACAAAACACTTGTTGTGATATAACATTAAAGTGCTTTTCATCGTTTTTGAAGTTTCATAGCTTGAGTCTTCATTTAAGGGAGGCCAAGATATATAATTTTAAGTTATTATTATTTATTTAATTTCACATGCACTTGTAATATTTAATCAAAAACATGAACTTCCCCTCCCCAAAATCAAGTTCGCGCTACATTTTTTCTCATTCGTGAAGCCATTTCACAATAAATTAACATTATTGCAATGCTGACTTTAAACATTTTCTTTTTATAATTTTCCCAGAAATGTTAAGTTTCATTTTCAAAGTTGTTGTTCTTATGAAATCACTTTTATATGCCTCATTGACCTTGTGCTGTTGTGTTGTGCCAGCTACTGTCATGCAGTTCTCCTCAAAAGCCTTCAAAGGAAACCCAGCGTTTCACAGTCTTAAACTTACATACACTTTTTGGAGGTTAAACCCAATGACAACCTACCTTTTGCTTTTTCCTTATCTCTCGCCGTCATTTCTGACACCCACGGTGCCTTGCTGCCGCTCCCTGTGGCCCCGTATCTAATATTTCTGAAGAGCGCAAGAGGCCTTTCAATACTCTCCTCACCTGCCTCCTTTAAAACCTGATAGCGGAATCCGTCCACACAGCCCCCCCTCGCGTTCCGGATCAATACTGTCAACAGGAGCCCGAGTGTGTGCTGAGACACTTTTATCGATGTGCTTTCCCAGCTTAAGCACCAGAGGAAATCACAGTAGCAGGGGGTTCTTGAGTTTGAAGCACCCCAGGACGGAGAGGGTTTCTCTGGGTCAGGGTGGTGCAGCTCAGCCCCTATAAGCGAGAGTGACTGAATCCCTTACAAAGGTCCAAAGATCTGGGTGATTGTGATTAAGCACTGCAGTTGTGCCGAAGGCCGTCTCTTGTCCTTTTCCCAGCAGTGGTTGTTAATGTTGCTTTGGTCTTTGATGATGAAGCGGCGTGGGGTTGAGGCCAGATATCAGTTCTGACTGGGTAAAAAGTGATTTTAGACTTCCAGTGGATTCAACTTAAGGCTCACTGCTCTGGACATACCTTGTTGTAACAATTGTGTAAACTCAGCAGTAAGCAGCCAAAGGATTCTGAGATATAGTTAGTGCAAGAGCATTCTGACAGTTAAGATAAATTAGGGTCAATGATGTCACATTGTGCTATCTGTGAATTTATTCAAAAATACATTAAAATGCAATTCATACATATAGCCTTTTCGGTGATGAGCATGTACAGTATTTCATTTATGTGTTTCATTTCATGATGACATTTTAACAAAACTGCGAAAAAAGCAGGAATTTATATCATTGACTGTTCCAGACCCTCATGCCTGTGTCAAAGTCATTGAATTAATAATCATATAACAAAAAAATGTGCACACTCACATGTATTCAAAGTTAAAGGTGCATTGTGTATATTTAGGAGGATTTGTTGACATAAATTGAGGTTACGAATTGCAAGTTCAGCAATGAGGTTTCTTTACAAGGATAAATTAAATTCAATCTATTTTTCTTAAAATGGTATAAACATTCTAAAAAAAACATTATATCAACATGAATACAAAGTAGATTTCTGATAACTGTTTTATTTAAAATATTTTTAGACATTCCAATTTGTCATTGACCATTAATTATTGAGGTGAAAGAAGTTGTGCAAAAACTTCAGTATAACTTAGTATTATGTTCTTCATTTAGGCATTTGAGGTGATTATACTGTATATACATCAAATCTTCATTCTTATAAATTGTCTTTAAATCCTACTCATCTTTTAAAGCCCACACACATGAATATCCTCTGCTCTCAGGAACGGCCGCTGTGGAGGAGTCGGCTGACATTACGTATGTGTGTTTTTACTGAAGTGCTTTTCATGTTCAATTCAACAAATCCACTTAACCTTTTCTTCTTTTCTTTTCTTGCTATTTTTTTGATGCTTACTGTTTTTTAGAGTCTGTAGAGGACAGAAAAGTGAGCAAATGTTTTTGAAAAAGTTGTGATTGTCTTTTGAGTGTACAAAGCTTCCATAGTGTGTCTTTGCGTGTATGCGTGTATATGTGTATGCGTATATCTGTCTGTCTTTGAGCACTTTTTCAGGGAACTGACAGCACCGAGACAAAATAAGGAGATGAACTGATGAACTCTGCCAGAACACAAAAAGCAAACAAAACAGACATTTTTATTTTAGCAATGGCATAATAACATTTTACACTAAGCAATTTATTGAGTTTCAAGTCTGGAACTCACTTTCAGGCATACATTTACAACATGATGTGCTTGTGAATAAGAAACTCTTATTCCCTCTCTGAAGCGTAGGGTTTGATTAGCTTGGAATGTCTTTTGATTAATAGACACCCATTTCCGTTTTTGTTTCTTTACCAGATATTAAAGATGGATGTTTTATATTAAGTGAAAGCTTTAAGCTGTGTAGTTTTTCATGGGTATCTGTCTGGCAATCTATTGATTTAATTTTTTTGTTTTATTCATGTTAATATGTGTGTTAATTCCTTTTCATGCGCACAGAGCTGCATTTATTTCTGGTACCGCTGCAAACATTTCGGTGATGTTGACATTAATGTGCTTCTCCCAGGTGATAAAACATACGGGCCACCAGCTTTGGGACTCTCAGAGCATTTATTCATCAAATGACCAGAGGAGAGCTGAGCTTACCACTCAAAGAGAGAGCAGAGGTAAGCTCCATAAATATAACACAGACACATACACACATTCTGAACCTCTTTTAAACCACACTGGCTTAGAGCTGAAGTGTAAGCCTAAGGCAGGGCTTGCTCTCCTTATTGTAAAATGTGGCTGTATTAAACAGACTCTGAATGCTGCTGGGACTTCTGGGACAGTGAGAAGCCACAGTTAGGGAGACCTCTCATAAAACCTTGTTCCAGACCCTGCATTTACCCAGCATGCATTTCTGTGCTAGTTAAAAAAAAATGATTTGCTTGAGAAACAAAAATCGCATAGGGTCTTGACTTCAGAGAATATATATGTTGAATATATATGGACGCTGGTAGATTACTTCAACTTTGCCCTATAGATAGATTACTTCAACTTTGCCCTAGATAGATGGATCCTCTTATGCGATGGGCAACGTTGCAGAGGATCCCATTCCCATTGTCCAGCCCCACATAACATCAGTCACCACTTCAAACCTTGAGACCACCACAGATAAGGAGCTAGACCCCAATGCAGACCTATAGAGCCAGCTGACACCAGCCAAGGACACTGAGCCAGAACATGTACCTGCTACCGAGCCAAATAAGCCTAAGGTCCCAGGTGTGTGAGCTGGACGTTCCATCTGCGCCAGTGGGAATTTTATTGGAGCAATGTGGCTGATCGACTGGGAGATGTATTCATATTCTCAAAACTATCATTTTCAACATCTTCAAAATCAATATTTTGATCGCTGACAGCTTCTTCACCAGATCCACCATCAAATGACAGTGACAGTAATATTTGATTGTGTTCAGTACTTGCTCTGCAGCAAATCGCTGAGCCATTTCAAGTTTTGATCAACTGATGATCACACTGTTACACACCTCAGGTTGTTAGCAACCCTATACAATTTTTACAAAAAAAAATAGTGTGTTAACAGGCATTATTTTATAATTATCTTGTTATATTGTTTATAATGAATTGATTGAGGAATACTAAGAAGGTTGATGTCTAACTTTAAAAAAATAATGAGGAGGGGAGGAGGGTAGTGAATGACTTCACGTATCACTAGAGACCTGAGGTATGCGTTTAAGGGTTAAGAAAACTATGTTGGAATTTGAGTATGAGTGGAATCACTCTTCATCATCCATGTGGATTAATGTTACACCCATTGACCAGTTCTTTTTCATTAATTTGTCAATATTACCCATCTAAAAAATTCAGCATTGCTGGTCACCAGCATAATATTTGTTTTGCATGCTGTCCCCAACTTGGGATGCTGGTGTGCTGGTGGATCAGCATATGTTGTCTTTTGGGTGCTGGTACGATCCCGGCAAGACCACAAAATGTGTGTATGTTGTGTGTATTTGTGTATGTTGTTACATATCACGTTTCTAGTGTGTGTTAGTAAATGACCAAGACGATTTTCCAAATACATTTTTAATAAATTATTTTATAAAGAGAAAAACATGTTGCTGGTTACATGTTTACATAAAATCCCCAGTGTTTCCATATGGTCCCAATCTATAGAGAGAAAAGGTAACACTGAAGCAATGTTGCAGATTCACACTACAAATGAAAATTGAGCATTAGTGATGACAACTGTGGTTAACAAGCATAATCACTAGCCGCGTTTCCACTGCCGGGCCAGGGCCGAGCCGTGCTAGTGCGTGCCAGTCGCGTTTTCACTGTCACTTCCGGGCTTGATCGGGGCTTGATCGGGGCTTACTCGGGGCCAACGGCCAGGATTTCTGGCCCATCGAATACCTTGGGCCAAAGCGGGAAACGAGGATGTTACAAAATACATCGATGCTGAACTTTCTAAGCTAAGCATTCAGCGAGCAACGCTTCAAGTTCAGGAAAAAAATTAAAAGTTGAGGGCGCAGTACAAGGCGATTAAAACGCACAATGGACAAAGCGGAGCTCAGAGAAGGATTTTTCCATGGTTCGACTTGATGGACGGTGTGCTGGGTCACCGTCCCTCTGTTAGTGGCGACTCGCGAGACAATCGGGACACTATTGCAGCCACAGCCAGTGAGTTAATATATACTATCTTCCTAACTTAAAAAATGAATAAATTCATAATACCCGCTGAAATGGGTTGGGTTGTATGACGTTTGATTCAGAAAGGCGTGTTAGGGGCGGGGTTTAGGGCAGCGCTGTGGGGCTACTGGCCCGGCAGTGGAAACGCAAGCCCGGTGCTTGAGGCCTGAGGCCACTGGCTCGGCTCGGCTCGCTGTTAGCTCTGGCCCGGCCCTAGCCCGGCAGTGGAAATGCGGCTATTGAAGATAAGAGGAACAACAATAACAAAAAAGAAGAGATGAGCAGAAACAATGTATCCTTATCACTTATTACAAACCAGTTTGGCTTTATTTATTTCATATGGTACATGTACAAAGTTTGTTGAAGTCTTTTGGAAGTCATCATTATGGTGATTGGTGTTCCCTTTAGTTGGGCACTTGGTTGAATTAATTATCTTTCATCAATTGTTGAAAGAGCATGTTATCACTATTTTCAACAATATTTCATGCTCCTGACTGCAATGACATACCTTTTACTATGTGTCCTTTTTGGAATCAGTGTGACTGACAGCTGGATTTTGACATATGTGACTTCTAAAATAAGTCTGAAAGTCTTTAAAAACAGCAACTTTTGAACTTTTTGAACTTTTAATCAAGTTGCTACCTGTCCTAATGATAAAACTCTTCTCATTACCATTGTTAGTGAACAAACTGATTATGATGTTATTTGGCCTTTTTCTGTGTTTTTGTTTTGCAAAGTACACAAGCTTCTTTTAACTGATTTGTGTACAGATCCTTTAAAACAGGAGACAAATAATTGTATCCTTTGAAATGTTTCACCAGTTTGAATTTTTACTTTATTCAAAACTTCAGATGACATTGATTAATGCATTTTTTTTCACTAATAAAATAATAAAATAAATTACAAAGTTATAATTATATATTACAATAAATCACATGTTTTAATATTATATTGTTATTCTTTTACATCATTACTTATGTTATAGAAATGTGCAAGTAAAAACAATGCGTGTCAACAAAACACTGCTTGTATACAAACAACTGGCCTACTCACACTCAACCCAGCAAGACCAGCTTTACCAGCTCTGGTTTGCTTGAGAACAGCATGATTATGTTGGTCCACCAGCTAAAGCAACACTATACCAGCACTAACCAGTACTAAACTGCAGCAGAAAAACAAAACAAACAAATAAGCAAAATAAAAATGACTGAATGTGTGAAATAAGAAGGAAAGCATTAAATCCCACAGTCACAGGACTACGTACATTGCTCACATGTCAGCCGTGCAAGCTTGTTAGTGTTTTAACAGATTCACATGAACCAAGTGAGGTATAAAACTGACTAAACAAGCACAAGCTAATGTTCCTGCATTAATTCTGCCAACCAGCAACTAAATAACTAAGCAGAAACACTGTACAATAGTTTCAGAAATCCGGGGCATTAAATACAGAGAAAGCTTCATTCAGAATGGTTTCCAAACAAAGCTGTAAATAACACAGAATGGTATTTCAAGGCTTGTTTCGGTGAAACAACTGAATGATCAGACAGTCTGGCCTTGATTTAGTGCCTGCTCCATACTCCCCAGCGATTTCCCAGGCCAATTCATAAAGATGCACAATAGATAATCAAGTGTAATTTATATTCACTGCAGCATGTGTGTGTGTCATAAGCATGGAATATCACTCAAGTATATCTGTGTCATACAGGAAATTATGCTGGGATTTGCATTTTTTTTTTTACTTTTAGTGTGAGGTTGTTGCATTGAAATGAGAGACGGAGAAAGCTGATAAATATACGTCTGGATGTTGTGTCTATATGTTAGAGCTATATGTTACCAGACATATGCATCAGTGCATACTGAATGCTATGGGTGCCTTAACCTTGGTCTGTCTGTTCAGTGTTAAATAATTAATAGGTATCAATGCAAACAATGTAGCTGCACAGATCTTGGCGTGCCTGAAAGATATCTTGGTTTGAATGAAAACGTCTCGATTACGTATGTAACCCTCGTTCCCTAAAGGAGTGACGTAGTCGACGTGTCGACTGATTGGGATCATGCTTAGGGAGCCTGTCATCTTTGAGTACTGTTAAAACGAGCCGATGCATATTGGTGTGCGTGATCTACATCTCACACTCTGCCCTGCGGCACGGGTATAAATACGGAAGTGGATGCACGCACCAGTTGTTTTTCGCTGATTAGCTGAGCGGAACCTGGAGTCAGCGGTGGTCCAGCAATAGTGGCGACGGGGGATACGTCTCTATTCCCTCCTTCAGGGAACGAGGGTTACATACGTAACTGAGACGTTCCCTTTCAGTCGCTCACGCTCGATGTAGTCGACGTTGACGTGTCGACTGATTGGGATCCCAATTTAAATGCCACTAGTGCTGCCACCTTCCAGTGCCTAGACAGAAGCCTCCTGATCCCCCTGCATTCTTTTAAGGTGGAGATGTGACAGGGCTTAGGCCAGGGAAGTCAATGCTGTTCCACAGGACCACGGGTAAGCGTGCCCTATCAATGGAAGGAATGGACGGTGCGGAAGCCACATCCTGCCTGAAGGGAGGTAACATGACGTGGAGAATACACACATATGGACTGGGCGGATGACAGGGCAGTACAATATATGGAATGTCACTGGGGTGACTCCAGCCTATAACAGGGGGAGATTCAACCAGCCAGCGACAGCAGAGCGGGCTCTGCCAAGGGAAGAGCAAAGAGGAGGTGGCTTGCCCACAGGCTCCGTAAGCTCTGTGCGTTGTAACGGACGAGAACTCACAGGCCTTAGGGGTGAGACGAGGATCCCCCGTCCAAAAGGCAGAGGCCGCCGGACACAGGTGTACCTGCGACAGACCGCTCCAATGGAGGGATAGCATCGCAATCCTTCACCGCTCCTCCGTCAAAGGTAGTGAGGGGGAAAAATCTATTCTGTTTCTGGCAGAGAAAGGTGCCGTCCACGACCTGGTAAGCTCTTCATGCAATTTGGGAAAGAAAGGCCCGCATTAAATCCCACAGTCACAGGACTACGTACATTGCTCACATGTCAGCCGTGCAAGCTTAGCATTGCAAGCTTAGTGTGGAGGAGTTAAAATGTAACTGGGCGCTGATCCAGTTGTCCGACACGACTGTGAAAGTGAATAGAACTTCTCCAACTCAATCTAGAAAGTGCTTCTTGTCTTCTCAGCCACTCCAACAATGCAATACAACTCCACCATTCAGTACTACAAATTATCGCAGCAACAGCCAGTGATGGGAAGAGAGGTTTAATCACACATGAACCTCTTTTCGCTTCACTGGCTGTCAGTTACTGCCCTTCAGGACAAGGCTACTTGCATATAGAACAACTCCTGCCTCTGCAACTTTCTATCTCTTAATCGCAAAACCATCATCTTTTCCAGAAGCATGTTCTCAGTAAGTGAGCGTAATTGCAAACAAAAAAGACAAAATCACTTTTCTGATCTTTCACTGTTCCTCGCTGGTTGATTGATCTTTCAAATCCCTTCAAGAAATGTCTAAAGACACTGGGAGACCTTGATTCAGTCATGTTAATAACAAAAACAAAACCTTTTTTTTAGCTGATACTTTTCTGAGCAATTTGGAGTTTCGTATTGCTTTCTTAGAATGAAATGCTTATGTTATATTGCTCAATCAAATCTTTCTATATAAAAGTCTACAAAATGAATGAATATAAATCTAAATACAAAAATACAAACACACTCAAAGTGCAGGGAAGCACTTGACCAGCAACACAACGTTCTGCTCAATTTGGCCTGAGTGGACTTTAAAGGCCAAACCAGTTAATTCAAGGTCGAACCTAATTCAACATCTAAAACTTATCCAAAGTTCCCTACACAGGAGACAACCCACCAAAGTATCAAACTTAATTAGTGCTCAACCCCCCTTCAACTCTTTAGATGAAAGAAGGTAATTTAACCTGTCTGGGACAGAACAAGAACAAAATGTTGGACGCCTACACACCTGTGAGAGATTCCCAGTGAGACCCAAAGCTCTGATCCAGTTAAAACCTGTCTATCCATCTCTCCCTTTCCCTCTCTATAAATCTCTCCCCATCTATCCTATAATTCTTAGTCCTAAATGGTGATGACAGCTCAAAACAGATTTGAAAGAATTCATAAAATGAGAAAAAAAAAGAAAACAAATTTAACACAGTTGGAGCTTTTGTTGTTGCAGACATGTAGCAGAACTGCACTGTTTATTCTGCATACTGATAAAAATGCTGGGATTCTCAGCGAGCTCAGCATCTCCCATAATCCTTTGCTGTGGGATGATAAACTGCTGTGGGGTGTTTCTAGAATACGTGGATGTAGTTTCTAGAATACTTGAGTGGGGAAAGGAGGATTCAGGGATGCTATAGTCTCTTCAGGGTAGTTCAGCTTGTCATAACAACTCACATTTTCATGCTCTTTTTCTTTCTCTCTATCCATCTCTCCCTCTCTTTTCCTCTGTCTCTTGCTTCATGTCAGCCGTTAATTGTGTTTTGATGTTCTTGCAGACTTGTGATGGTGCTTCTACCCTTTCAAGCCCAAACACAGCAGAGAGTTGTCCATTCACACGAACACACACACACACAAATGCAGTTGTCTCTTCAAATATACATCAAACCTGCTGTCAGCTCACAGACACGCAAGTTTGCATGCACTTTTGCATACATCCATAAGCAATGGGTGCATACAAATACATGCCACTTTCTATTTTACTATTGTCTGTTATTATTTGTCCAACCAATTCCCGATCATTTTCATCTTTCTCTGTTTCTTCCCCAACCCCTAATCTCATAGAGTATCCCACCGCACACCAACACACACACACCACACACACACACACACACACACACACACACACACACACACACACACACACACACACACACACCACACACACACACACACACACCACACACACACACACACACACACACACACCACACAGTCAGCCAGTGCTTATGTCAGATGCAATGATGTCAGATGAGGTCTTTGCATGTGAAGTGTGTGCATGTCTTTAGCGATTCCCCAGCTCCTCTGCCCCTGACCCCACCTCGCACTGCTGTGGAAGTAAATATTTGCACGCAATCATGAACTGTGGAGGGTTGCCTGTAACCCTTGCTGCATTAAATATTAAACACCTTAGATACAAGTAGGGAAGGGGGGAAAAGTAAGGAAGGGGAAAGAGAAATCTGGGAAGTGTGTGAGGAAGGATGAAGATGTCTTATACACATGTTTATGCATACTATACATTACCATTCAAAAGTTTGTGGTTTTTTCATGTTTTTTAAAAATGTATTTTATGCTCATGAAGGGTGCATTTATTTGATTGAAAATACAGTGAAAACTGTAATATTGTGAAATATTACTACAATTTAATAGAACTTTTATTTTATTTTTTATATATTTTAAAATGTAATTTATGATGGCACAGCTGACTTTTCAGCAACATTACTCCTGTCTTCATTTCTTATTATCAGTGTTGAAAACAGCTGTGCTGCTTAAATAAAATTGTGGAATCTGTGATGCTTCTTTTTTACAGGATTATTTTATTTGAAAATTTTACTTTTCTTTTATTACTGTAGCTTTTGATCAAATCAATGCACCCTTGCTAAATAAAATTACTAATTTCATAAAAAGAAATCTTAATGGCCCCAACATTTGAATGTAGTGTACATAATATATACTTTTTATGCTTTTTTATACACAATATGTGCAATAAAAATGTATATACACATCAAAACTGTATAATTTGTACATAAACATAATTATAGAATTTTAAACATTTCTTTACTTTGTGTGTAAATATATTTATGTATACACATACACACAATAAACATGCATGCATGTCTGCGTATATACTGTATGCATACACTAAATAAAGTAAACAGCAGGGGCGTGGGCACTTCCTCACACCATAATTTGACTGCTGGCAAATTGCAGTTCTTCAGAACTGCAGAAGAGCTACATTACCTATTCAGAGGCAAAGTACCCACAGTTTCTCAGTGGTAGCTGAGTCCACTTGTTACTAGGATCTGTGGAACAAAAGAAGGAACAATCAGAATGTTCTCCTCCAAAAGATGTACCTCCTGAACATTGTGCAGTTGTACTGCACCAATGATTCTTTTAAAGGCGAGATTAAGTTCTTTGTTTCATCAAAAATAGTTCTCCTCATGTTCGTTGGAGGAGTAAATGCTTATAGCCTCTTATTTCATAACAGTGGGCTGAGTTCAAGTACCACAGTTTGGGTTTTAGTGCTGCGTTTTCACCAACCACCTACACGAAGACACACATATGCATACACACACTCTGTTATGCACATCCAGGCTCTCGAGGGAAGCTGAAGAGAGAACACACTAGGGGATGGAGGCAGGTGTATTTTTAGCTGTGTAGTGCAAAAGAGTTAGCAGAGAGCTCTTGTCAATGCTAAGCAGGACATTTCATCCGTCTGCGGTTATGTATTGGTGTGTGTGGTTGTGTATGTGTGTAGCTGAGTGCTTTCAAGTATAATTATCTCACATTACCTGTTCAGTAGTGTGAGGATGAGTGTGGAGGAGAAAGAATCTTTTCCAAAACCTAGTAAGCTGGCTTACTCCCTACTGCATATAGGCAGTATCCTAACTGAAATGGAGCGTCGTAATGGGGTGTTCACACTGACAACGATACATCGCTGAGGTCACTGAAATGCTGTGCTGTTGGTTTGTAGTAGGCATTGCTATTTTGTTGTATTAGCTGGCGGATCCCTGTTTGCCCTCCCTTTGTTGTTTCAATTTGTTGTTACACATTTGCATTAACATTTCCAACTTCCGTTGCTTTGTCCCTACTAAATGCTTTCAGTGTGAACATCCCTTTAGTGAACATGATGCAAATAGCTTGTCATACAACTGCATAAAAATTATGGGAAGTCCGTTAGCCAGACGGGATTTCACGAGTTCACACTTACATACAATTAAAGGGGATAAAGTTTAATGCGTATTTGCGTGCTGTCCAGGGGGAGGGCTCCGAGCTCGGAGTTCGCCCCGAACCCAGAGTACTTCCCCCATGTAAGTAGTTAGGACTAGAAGTGGAGAATGAGTGGTAGAGCGATGCTGCTAAACTGTCAATGGATTGAGGTGAGACTGCTGAGTCTATATATATATATATATATATATATATATATATATATATATATATATATATATATATATATATATATATATATATCAGTGGCGATTTCTTTAAGACTGCAAGGGAAGCTCAGCTTCCCCTATAATGTCAAAAAATTAATGGTCAAATGTGTACTATTGTGTTAACATTTTATTGACTAAAAATGCGTTAGAACACGTTCATCTCGAAGACGAGTTAGTTCAGAATCAGCTTCATAGGTTGGCTGACTCGATCTCCTTCTCATAGATTCCCGTTGCATCACAGTGCATTTCCCCGTTGAAGCCGGGCGTCCATAGAGAGCCTAAGTCCCTCCCCTTCCGGTTGGCCACCATGGGACCTAAACTCGGAAAAATATTGTATGGTAGTCAATGGCGAGAGACAACGAATTTTTTGATCTCGTTTGAATTGTGCCCTGAATTACACATATGATGTTTGGCAATTTAAACGATACATTTTAAAGTAAAAAAAAAGTTGCAGTTTGATGTAAAACTGTTGCGATATAAGACTGTGAAAATACGTAATTACAAAGACTACAAAACCCAAAAGGCGCGCATGAGACGGCATACCTTTTCTCTCAATGAATGAAGCTAACTTTACTGAAGGTAACATCTGTCATGTTTTCTATAGTCTTACCTTATAATCGTAACGTTTCGCCGTCATGTTTTGTACCAGACTGCACACACACGAGCTTAGTGACGAGACGAGAGATGTAGTTCATTGCGCGATTTTCACATAAATCTAAATGTTACTCTTCTGTTTTATGACAAACTGCGACTTTCTTGACTTTCATAATTATGTTTTAAATTGACAAACATCATATGTGTAATTCAGGGCACAGTTCAGACGGAATAAAAAGATAACTTGTCTCTCCCCATTGACTTCCATGCATATTTTTTCCGAAACAAGGTCCCATGAGCCGGAAGCGGAGGGGCGGGACTTAGGCTCTCTATTGACTTCAATGGGGCTGCTTTAAACAGTTTTTTTCAGCGCTTCTAAACTAGACGGTCATTGGATAAATGCTGCGATTATGTCCCGCCCACGGACGCCCGGCGTCTCTGGGGTGAATAGAGAAGTGGGCGGGCCTGGAGTCCGGGCGTCTGATTGATGATTGGACGACTGCATCTCCTTTTGATTGACAGCGATTTCGTACAATAAAAAGTTAGGAAGCTATTCGAGATTTCGAGCTCAGTCCCATCGCGGATTTTAAAAGTGTACTCGAAAGACAAACTGGCTGCTGTAACATATTTCTTGGTATTTGCAATTTTCATCATACATTTCACAGTTTAACCTAATTCCCACATTTCCTCCATTGATGTCAGGTGCCTTGTTACATGTGTGGGGCGTGGTGATGTTTGAATCACGGCACATCTGTCTAGTTTGGTTTCGGTTTTGTGTCAGGATTTGGACATTCATGCTCCTTGTGTTTGTTTTCTGTTGTGAGCGCACATGATAAGCTTCCACTTGTTCGTGCATAACGTTCCGTCTTGTCGTGCTCGCGTGCGGTTTCGTGTTCACTCTGTCCACGTGTGTTGTGTTTTGTGTAGCATGCGGTTCGTGTTTACATCGGCCGCGTGCTTTCATGTCATGTTTTGTCTTGTGCTGTGTGTAGCACACAGCTTGTGTTTTACACCAGTTGTGTGCTTTCATGTTGTCATGTTCTGTGTGAACACATGGCTTATGAGTGTTCATGTCTCGTTTTGTGTGAGCACATTGCTTGTAATTTATTTTACTGGCCATGTGCTTGTGTTTTTTTTTGTCATGTTTGGTGTGAGCACATGGCTTGTCATGCGTTTCCTTGTGCTCTCCTGTTGATTGTGTCGACTCCCATCTTCTTTCCTGATTATTAGTTATTTTGCCCCACCTGTCCTCCCTTGTTACCTGCCTGTTTGCTCCCTATTTATTCTCCTTGTGTTTGCAGTCCTGTGCTGGTTCGTAGGTTTTGTTTGTATTTTTTAATTAATTTTATTATTAAAATAAAGCCCATCAACTCTGCACCTGAGTCCTCACTCTTTTCACCATCCCCACACCTGACAGTCGAGTTTAAAAAAATGAGCTTCCCCTCTTTGAAAGACCAGCAGCCGCCACTGATATATATATATATATATATATATATATATATATATATATATATATATACATTCTTATCATTGATTGTTGAGTGCTCTCCACCCTGTGTTAATTATCTAAATGTGCTCCTCCCGAACTTTGTTAATAAAACATAATTTAAACGTTGTCGGCTGAAGACCCAAATTTGGTTTGAAGATGAAAAACATAGCTAGCACAAAGTTCTTTCACCATTCTTGATTTCTAACACATACTCACAGCTTTCGCCGTGATCTTGCGGCTGTCTGAGCAAAAACGTTCTCGGTATGTTTTTCCGTCGACTCTGGGCAGTTTCATATGTAAATTGCCCACGCTTATTTCATCCAATATTGAAAGATCTGGCCCATACATTTGCCTGCCTATAGACCCTCCCCTCGGAGAAATCAGGACAGAAGTGGTTGGTTGAAAGTGGACAAAAGAGAAGGATTAAAACACCAGATATAAACGTGTATATGTCTCCCTCATCCAATTGCGATGCGATCGACCATCTTAATACCAGATGTAAACATTGCCTATAATGAAGAATAAAGGCAGTACTGCCTTGGAATTTGGCTAAAAATTATCTTATCTTAGGAGGGACCAAAATCATGTTGCCTAATTTTTGGAACAGTGTGAAAGAGTTAAATTTTTGGATAAATGTCCTGGCACACACACTGAAACAGCAGCAAGTATATGCGTGCACACCTGCTCTTCCCTCGCTGTGCTTAGACATATTTGCACATGCCTGTTAGCTCAACATTCCGTGCCGGTTCACAGCTGTCATAATCGAGTCACCTTTTCTGCCAAATCAATCTCTCCACAGTCCTTTATTCCTAGCACTTCCTCACTTCTGCAGCATTTACACACCCATTTAATGCTCTGTGCATACGGAGACAATAAAACTGGCTCTGATGTAGACAGGAGGAAGCGGCACAATTCAGAGTTGTGTATGTCTCCCAGCTGATGAATGTATTAATTGCTTTTCCACAATCCACTGCCGTTGCTGGACAAAGTTCAACGGGGTGCGTATGTGTGTGGGAAAATACGTGACGGGAGTGTTTTGCATGTGCGCTTGTGTTTACTGTGTGTTTTTTTTCTTCTGTATCTACCAGCAAGGCCCAGCCCAGAAGCTTGTGACATGCCTCGACCAGACAGCCCTCCCAATTCAACACTTGCCAGAATATCTATATGGCATGAATGTACAATCAGGCCCCTGGTTCCTCTCCAGAAAGCTCCAACAGAAATCAATAGTCATTCCCGGGGCTGATTATACAAAAGATCCCCACAATCCTCTTTGCAATTCCAATGCTTTCAGACCGCTAGGCCTCAGTGCATGAATTTGTCCTTCCCGCCTGACAGGGACGTTAGTGATGACAGAACAATTGACATCTTCTTCATCTGCGTGCAGTGTATGAAAAGACAGATCTTTGCATCATATTCTGTTTTATTAGATGAGCCTGAATGACCTTGCTTTGGTGATGAAAATAAAGAAGTCAGCGCAGATGTGGAGAAATGCGCCTGTGCTTGCCTCTGTAGACTAAGTGGGTTTGCATTGATTGAGAGGGAGGCGCAATCTATAGCCGTGTGTCAGTGGCTGGCAAGGACAGAGTGAGCAGAACACACACGGGTGTGTGTGGATGACGAATATACACAGCACAGTTTTTGTCTCAGTAAAACTTGATGATGTTCAGTTTAATCAGTGACAGGAAGTTTGTGAGCACCTAATAACCCTGTTAGCATTTACTCACCCTTGTGTCGTTCCAAACTGATGATGGTTTTCTTTATTCTGCGGATCACAAAGAAGATATTGTTTTAGCCATTTTTTTAACCAGTTATGAAAATTAATGTGGTCCAGAATAGCAAGGTCCAGAAAGCACATTAAAGTAACAAAATGAATCCATATAGCTGGTGTATTCTTAAGCGATTTTTTTTCCTTCTCAAATCAAATCAAAACATTGATCAATGCAAATATATGCAGATTATATAAAATATAGACACATTAACCTCCCTGGTTCTCACACCTCACATGACCAAACGTTACATTACATTTTATTAAACAACTCGTAAATATACTTTATCACAAGACAAATAGCTGTTTTTTTTCTGCTGTCCGGTAAAGCTTAGCCATGTTTGACAATCTAAGTGAACCTCTAGGTTTAGATCTGAATAAAATTGGCTAAAGCAGAATATGTTTTTCACAAAATAATTTGTTAATGTAACACCATTGACCTGTGGTGAACAAAATATAAAATCTTGCTAGACAAATATAAATATAAATGACTTTGAGGTGTTTTTCTGAAGACGAACCAACAAGAAACAAGAAATCATCTGTGCTGAAATCCTAGAGTGGCTCAGTGGTTCATGTAGATTGTCTACAAACCGAAAGGTTGGTGGTTCGATCCCCGGTTCCACCTGACCAAGTGTCGAGGTGTCCATGAGCAAGACACCTAACCCCAACTGCTCCCGACGAGCTGGATGGCGCCTTGTACGGCTGACACCGCCGTCGGTGTATGAATGTGTGAGTGAATGGGTGAATGAGAGGCAAAATGTAAAGCGCTTTGGTGGCCATTGGGTCTATGAAAGCGCTATATAAATGCAGTCCATTTACCATTTACCATCAACAGTTCAGATCTCAAACTTGACACTCTTTTCCTAACAAGAGTGCTGAGTGTTGGATAAATGTAATCAGTAAAAATATGAGTTGTTTTTACTGTTTATTATATTTTCTTTCAAAATGCTTTAGGTTAAAGCTCCTCAGGACGCAAACCATGAACTTTGTGATCGTGGTCCATTGATTGCTATTGTTCCTTGCTCAAAATAACAACTTTGATGAGCATGAGCTGTTAGGATTACAGTATAACAGTTAGAAAGGGACCGCTATGCATTTTACAAGATTTTTCTGTATTTAGTACTACTAATTCTAAAAGTTCTAATGTCTATTTATAAAGGAATGATACTCCAGTATTTTATCCATCTAATACAGAAATTGACAATCTCTGAAAACAACAGGTCTCTTCCACAGGATGCCGATGATGACTTCTCACGGGAAATAGATTTTTTTTTTCAAAATGTGGCATAAATAAATGTTATTTTGGCTGGTTCATTCTCTCACTCGTTCTTTCTTTCTTTCTTATTTTCTTCCTCTCTCACTCTCTCGCACTTACCTTGTCATTGGACGTTAATCTTAATCAGCATTCCATTGCTGTTAGTTATGGCCAGTGAATTTTAAAAGCCAATTCAATATTAAATATTTTGAGGATTATTTCTACTGCCCTGTGGTTATCTGTTGGCAGGAAGAGTTGATGGGGTGTAATAGCAGTTCACAGTTAATACTGGCAGTCATAAGATTAGTCCCCAATTTACTTTGTGTAGTCAAACAGAAGTCACTGACCCCATATCAGTTTTACCCCTTGGCACAGACCGCCTAGGTTTAGCACTGAAAAAGCTTGAACTGTGTGTAGATCAGCACTAAAAACACTCAATGAAGGGCCTGTGCTGAATTTGAGTCCTGGAGAATGAGCAGTATGAGCTTTATTTAGCTTATGGCATGAAATTCACAAGAGACCATTCTTGAGATTAAATGATTATGTGTTCTTATGATATGTTCATAGCTGACTTAGTTTGTTTCTAATTATATCTAATGGTTTGTACGCATTGTTATCTGGGGATTTAAATAGCTTTTCATTTATTTTGTTGCTCCAGATGGCAGAATTTTGAGAACAAATATGTCTATCTAAATGGTTACTCAGCATGCATTAGGCAGAAAGAGTAAGACGCAAAAGTTTAGTTATTTTCTTTGAACAACTTAAAATAAACAATGACATACAGAGTTTGACAAGTTGATAACAAAACAGTTTTTTACAGCATGAAAATGAATAATAATGGGGAGAGTGCTAAGAGGGTCAGTGACGTCATGTCATTTATTAAAATATATTTTTAAATGCACTTGACACGTGAAATAACATGATTATACCTCTTCTATAGTGTGTGTGTGTGTGTGTGTGTGTGTGTGTGTGTGTGTGTGTGTGTGTGTGTGTGTGTGTGTGTGTGTGTGTGTGTGTGTGTGTGTGTGTGTGTGTGTGTGTGTGTGTGTGTGTGTGTGCATGTGTGCGCGCGTGTGTGCATGCGTGTGTTCATGGTTTATGAGGACACAAGTATGTATAGTGGCATGGGTACAACGTAAACACTCGTAAACCAAATGGCTTAAAACTTAAAAAAAAGTCAACTCTCATTAGTGTGGAAACTTGTTTCCGCCACAGAATAAAACATTTTAAAGGATAATTGCGACTACAATTCGAGTTTACATCTCACAATTCTGACTTTATTTCTCATATTCTCGCAATTGTGAGTTATAAAGTCAGAATTGCTTGATATAAAGTCGTAATTGCGTGTTCTACAGTCAGAATTGTGAGACATAAACTCACAATTACGAGAAATAAACTTGCAATTTTTACTTTTTTTCTCACAATTGTGAGTTTATATCTCACAATTCTGACCTGAGAAATAAAGTCAGAATTGCTACATGTAAACAATTGTAAAATTACAAAATGTAAAAAGTCATTACATTAAAATTCTTTATGTATTTAAAATGCAAAAGGAAAATCAAAAGGTACTTTTCAATAACTTTCTATGTCTTTTAAACTAGATAAATATATATATATATATATATAATTCTTAAAAAAGATTTATCGTGGAAACTCTCATAAGTCGTTGAGCCAAGATACAGATGATGAAAGAGAAGGTGGCAGAGAGGTGCCGAAGAGGTAGAGAAGGTCATTAAAACTTCTTCTCACCCGGAACAGGTGTTGTTTTAAGGATCCTCTGAATGTCGAGTGGCCGTATCCTCCCCACCAGGCTGGCTGCTTGTAATTAAAACCGACCATAAAAAAATGTACCGCTCACCTCGACTCCCTTTTCCTTCCTCTGCGTTCTCTCCTCCCCTCATTTATACCCTCTTCCTTCCTCTCTCTTTCTCCCAGCTTGAGTTCAGGAGAGGAGGAAAACATGTGCTTGAGCTGTCAGGGCTGAAGCAGCAGATTGGAGCTTAGTGTCGTGCTGTGTGGGGGAAACTGAGGCAAAGTGTACAGCCTGCTGGGGGACACTGGGTGGCAGACCCAGGGGTCCAGCAGGATCATAACCCATAGGGGGGAAAAGCTGGTCCCGGCTCCATCTCTGTGGCCATGTCTGGAAGTGAGACGACAACATCAGTGCACTGCTGTCTTTTGCTCTGTGTCTGTCTGTGTGTTTGTGTCTCTGTTTCCGATCAATACTATTGACTGTGCACCCCTGCAAGGACACTAATGATGCTTTTATTGTCATTTCTAAAAGGGAAGCTTCTCTCGGTTATCAAAAATTGGTCTTTTTCTGCAACTTGTTTGTAGTTTGTCCTTTGTAAACCCCCTCGGGCCTCAACTAGATTAAACTAAAACTTTGCACCACTTAACTTTCAGCAAGCTATGATCTTTCAATTTGCAATTTATCAAGAATCCATTGATTTGTACTTGTGCATTTTTTTTTTGTTAACAGGTCAAAACTGTGTCCCCTGTCTGGCAGTGAGAGATGGTGATGATAAGCATATACGCTGTAGTAACAGTGGCACAGATGCAGAGCGTGCATCATGTTTCTAATGGGACAATTATAGGAACACTTGGAGCCAGATGCTGAGTGTAGCCATGAACCTGATACAGCCTCTATCTGATGATGGATTAAAGAGAGATAGAAATGAATCTCACATCTACTCACCACACTGCTTAGCTTGTTGATATATTTGCACGCTTTGACATTGAGCCTTTATAGTGACGACATGGCTAGACTCAAGGCCTTTGCCTTTGTCCAGGACAGGTTAGTGCACAAATATTACAAAATGATACACATGTTGTCATCAATGCAGAAATAGATCTTAAAAGGTGCACACACAATAGCCTTATTCATTCCATATCAGCCATTTATTCAAGTAAGTCTGCAGTCATTCAAGGTAGAGGTCTGTTCACACACACAAAAAAGTTATCCAGTAGTCCTAGTAGCAAAACTGCACACCCAGCTTAGTTAAAACTGTGAAATAATGTTTACAACCACTACTTACTAGGTCATGATAATAATAATAATAATAATTCATTACATTTATATAGCGCTTTTCTCGGCACTCAAAGCGCTTTACATAGAAGGGGGAATCTTCTCAACCACTACCAGTGTGCAGCATCCACTTGGATGATGCGACGGCAGCCATATTGCGCCAGTACGCCCACCACACACCAGCTTACTGGTGGAGAGGAGACGGTGATGAAGCCAATCAGTATATAGGGATGATTAGGAGGCCATGATGGACAGAGGCCAATGGGCAAATTTGGCCAGGATGCCGGGGCCAAATACACCCCTACTCTTTCGAAAGACATCCTGGGATTTTTTGTGACCACAGAGAGTCAGGACCTCGGTTTAACGTCTCATCCGAAGGACGGTGCTCTTTGACAGTATAGTGTCCCCATTACCATACTGGGGCGTTAGGACCCACACAGACCACAAGGTGAGCACCCCTACTGGCCTCTCTAACACCTCTTCCAGCAGCAACCTGGTTTTCTCAGGAGGTCTCCCATCCAGGTACTAACCAGGCTCAGCCCTGCTTAGCTTCAGTGGGCAACCAGTCTTGGGCTACAGGGTGATATGGCTGCTGATAATAATATGATATGTTGTTATAATAATTTACTAAAACTGAAACTAAAACTGTTACATTGGTTTTGGTAATTTAAATAAAGCTGGAATGAAATTAAATATAAATATTAGATGAAAGAACTAAGACTTGAAAAAAATTATATAGAATTTAGAAATGTTGCCGTGGCAACTAATGAAAATAAATAAATTTTATTCAAAGTACTAAAACTACTAAAACTAAAACTGTAATAAAAAAATAATAAAAATGACAAAAACAAAAGATTACTAAAACTAAAATTAAAATGATAATAAAATATAAAAATAAAAGCTCATTTAAAATAATAAAATAACACTGATATTAAACAATATTGCTTAATAAATAATATTTTGATAATACTTTTGGACTTACTTATGCCACTGTTATGTTCAGTTAGTTTCTGTTTTCATGGACTTTCAGTTTGTTTTCATTTGTCACATGTCTTCCCTGTTCAGATTCCCACCACTCGTTTGTCTCGTTGTGTGTCCGGCCTCGATTCAAAACACAGCCAAACCCAGAGCAGGATTTAACACCTTCGACCGCAGAAAAACCACCTGCCGCAATGAGTGATTCAGAGCCTGAGGACAAGAGGACAGCGCTCACCATCACCCCGGAAGTGGAGCACCCGGGTGAGTCTGACTAGGGGTGTGAGTCCGAGGGACTAGCAGCCGAGAGAACCCAGGACTGGCTGATGAACATCAGGAATGAGGAAGGATCGACTCTCAACCAAGCATCTAAAGTTTAAAGACAGCACTAAGAACTACCTGAATGACAATTATTCTGTTGTAACTTCATAGCTGATTAAAGACAGCATTAATAGCGATGTGGACGGTGATTTGCTCATTTCATTGATCTGTGTGGACTGTGCCTTAATCTCATATCACCTCCATCACCACAGAGCTCAGCCAGACCTCCAGCCCCACTGCTGCTGGAAGCTTGCAGCACTTTGCCGTTTCTGGGAAAGCCCTTCCATGACGTCGATCCTCAGATCGTACAACCACCAGCAGCGCCCGTGCGAGTGGATCTTGTGACTCCCCCTTCACCCTCGGATAATTATGCTCCATCTCGGCCTGTCAACCTGACTGTTCCACCTTGGCTCCACCCACTTCCGCCTCCACCAGAGTAGATCTTCTGCTATGCTCCATTCCTCCACCCCTATGGCAGCAGAGGACTTCTCCTTCTCTTCGGCATCGCCTCTGTTCTCAGTCACACCGGCATGGCCACAGTCCTCGGGTGCTCTGGCTTCGCCTTCTGCTCGTCACCACGGCATCGCCTGGGTCTCCAGCACCAACAATATTCAGCTCCATCGGCCCTCCGTCTGCACCATCAGATCCTGGGCCCTTTGGTCGTCCCCCAGATGTCGGCAGCCACATCCTTCCACCTTCATCTCCACCGTGGACTGTCTGTCTAGTTTATCACCTTGTTATCTTTAGGTCACCGTTATACCGTTATATAATAACATGTGTGTGTTATTCTACCTGTTTGGATCGCTACCTGTTTGGATTATAAGTAAACTGTGTGTTGGAACCTTATTTCGATATAATCTATCTCGGCAACACTTAACAGTAAGGTTTCATTTGTTGACATTAGTCAACTGCGTTAATGAACATTATTTTTTAATATCTGTTGTATGTGTTAACAGTTGATATGAATTAATAAATGCTGTAAAAAGGTATTACTCACTGTTAGTTCATAGTTAATGCACTTACTAATGTTGACAAATGAGATTTTTTTACCTCTATTTCAGATAGCCCCACCCCTAAATTGCACTTAAAAACAAAAACAACTGTGATTGGTTGCTTTAGATATTAACCAGGCCTTTTCTTCCTGTAGTAGGTGGTTCTCAACCAGAATGAGCTGCAGTGAGGACTAGATTTTAAGCAGCAAGTCAAAAGTTTAACCTTGGCATTACAGTTTTTCTCGATTGCTTAAACACATTTGCCCACTCTGACATCACATTTTCAAAACAGTTAACATATAGGATAAAATTAAAGCTCAACGGCCAAAATGACTAATTTTGTTAGCAAAATGCTCTAATACTCACAAAACATTAAAAACATGTAACATAAGCAAATATTTCCATCAAACAACACAACTTGTGGTCAAATTAATTTATTCTTTTAATCAATCATTACACAATGGACAACAAAATACAAAATACAGCCATCAATATGAAATGACACTTTACAAACTCAAATGGATACTGGAAAAGAAAACCTACCAAATGAAACTTATGGGTGAAAAAATAATATATATATACTTTATAGAATCCACACATTTTATATATATATATATATATATATATATATATATATATATATATATATATATATATATATATATATATATATATATATATATATATATATAAAATGTGTGGATTCTATAAAGTAAAAGCAAAAGGCATGTCAAAATTTACATTACTATATGACAGTCACATAAATGGGATTGATAAAAGATCTGCATTACTGTATACACAGTTTGTTCTGCTAACAGGGCAATACAGTAAAGCTGAAATAGTGGTATACATTACAGTAACAATGTGAATTACCTGTTCATTCTGAAAAAGCCTGACAATAGATGCCACAGTGCTCTGACTCAGAATGGGCTGGACCCTTTGTCCAGCCTCTCTAAAGGACAAGCTATGATTGATGACATGGTCAATAATTGTTTTTCATTTGTAAATTTCATTTTTTTAAATTTCAATTGAAACTTCAGCTCAATTTCGTCCTCTTGCTGCTGCAGCTCCTCCACCACGCATACAAACTCCTCTTCCTCTGGCCCCTCTGCCATGGCCTCTTGCTCCTCTTCCTCTTCTTCCTCTTCTTCCTCCTCCCTTCCTCCTCCTCCTCCTCCTCCCTTCCTCCTCCTCCTCCTCTCCTCCTCCTCCTCCTCATCCTCCTCCTCCAAATAGCAACACAGAGGTTTATAGATGGATGAGGACCAATTGCTGATTGAAGAGTTGTGCAAATGAGTTTCACACAGATGGATAGAGATTTATAATTATGCAAGTACTTTCTATCAGCTGTTTATAGATGTTTTCCTTTTGTTCAACACAGTGAATCCAATAGAGTTTGGGGTCTTTCAATGAGATCTGTGGTAACTGTTTTGAAAAAGGGTGTGAAAAATGTGTGAAACAAATGAAAAAGTGTTAAAGCATTTGCAAGAGAAGACTTCTGCTGCGCTAATAATACGATGATGAAGATCAAGCGGATCCCAGTTTCATTTAGCGAGCCTTAGCAAATGAGAAAAACTGTAAATCTATATATTCCGGGCCCCCTCTGGATTTGAATGTCTACAGTCTTGATATGTTTCATCCCTATGCATTTTGATCATCACTATAGATTTTTGTCCTCCATCAATAAGGTTGACCAGGCAGCCAGCTATAGTCAGTATGGGGGCTATGGGACAGTTCTCCAATAAAGAATTTATTTCCACAACATTCTAACCGTCTTTGTGTGTCAAGATCTTTCCTGGGATAACAATATTAGCTAGAAAGTGATGTCTGCAGGATTAAGTGTAGTTTCAGGAAGGTATTTACTGGGGGTTTAAGGCTCATGTATTTGTCGAGGATTGAATGTGGGGCAACACACACATGAATATAATAAATACCACATGAGAAGCGACCAAAACATACCTACATATACATTACTTTTCAGAAGTTTGGATTCAATTTCTTTATAGAGAAATTAATACTTTTATTTAACAAGGATGCATTAGATTGATAAAAAGTGACACTACATACATTTATAATGTTACAAAACATCAGGAATGAATAAATATTAAAACTTATTAATATTAAAATTATTATTATTTACATACATTTAAAATTGTAATAATATTTTACAATATTACTGTTTATATTTTTGATCAAACAAATAGACTTATTTAAAAAAACACATGAAAAAAATCACCCCAAACTTTTGAATAAAAACATACTTTGTATGTTCATAAACACACTGATTCTCAAAGCACACAAATGTGCCATAACTTGACCTTAAGATGTATCTGCCCTCACAAACCACTTTGTTTGTTTTAATTTACAAGCCATCGTCTCAATTCATACCACCTCGAAATGCCAATGCATTAGATATCACACATCTTGAATGATGCATGCTGATTAATGAATATAAGAAAGCATAATCTGCATTAGCGTTTGCATTAGTCAGCTGCGCTTCTAGAATACTTGTACATCATGGAAGAATATGTCCAAATGAGTCAGCCGTTCCTCTTGGTGCTGATGTTGTGGCTAGTTATTACCACAGCTGCGGGTCCAGCTGTTATGGCTACAACACCATATTGGGAGTTGCATCATGCATATAAAAACAGTCAAACATGTGGACATGACAAAGTGACTGTGCATATTTGTGTGAATCTGAATGTCAAAATGCACGGTGATGTGTCAATGTGCATGTTTGAAGGTGTGCAAACTGCTGTACAAAATGTTCTAAATATGTGTGAACATGCGTTCGAGTGTGCATGAATAAATTGTTTTGCAATTACACGAAGGATTGTGGAAACATATTGCACAGTAGTCCTTGGGGACAGCGAGAGGGAAGCAATTTAAATCTGTTGCCATAAGTTTATTATGTTGTGGAGTGTTTGTTTTATGATAGGATGAGTGTGTGCACATTCAGATGAGAGTGGATTTCAAGAGCTAGTCATCGCAAATCTACACCGTTTAAAGTGGTAAGTGTAATGGACAAAGGAAAATGTCCAATAATTTGTTATTAATGGGAGGTGAGTGGGTGGACTGACAGGTGTAGTATAAATATAGACTGGCATGTGAAAACATTGCATATAAAACACCTTTGATGCTTTAATGATGATGTAAAGAACTGGTTCAGATGTTGAGAGATTAGTGGTTTTACACTATCTAAGGAAGAATTTTACAAGACATTTTACATGCTGCTACAACATACTCACTTTCCTACTTGCTGTTCTCGCATTGTGTTACAATGGCACTTTGGTAGGCTAGTGAAAGACAGAACAAATAACATGCCGGTCAGACGTCATTCAGCACCACTATGCTTTAAACAGCAGGTCATCTTGAGAAAATCACATGCTGTTACTTTGGCTTCCTTAAATCTAGGAGCTCCCACATTTAATCAATACTCAAATTGAATGAAGTAGTTAAAGTGTTGTGTATAATTGGAATCAAAACCCGTTTGAGCTAATTACAGAATTCTCTCTTAACAGAGGTCGAGGGGTTATCTGAGACAAGGTTGTTTTTGTCGGTTTTCCGACTGGTTTATTGACCTCAACAGCCACCACATACTGACAGAGCTCCTTTCGTTAGAAATCCTTTGGTTTCAGGTATGCCCTTTTTGTTGTTACATGTCAGCCTTCCTCTCAGAACTCTATTCTTGGACTTTCAATCAATACCCTCACAAGGCTATAAATTCCCCGCCCGTGTCTGTTTCATTAGGTGCGTTTGATTCTCCCTCCACCCTTTGAGCAGTGTATCACCTCTTCTAGTGAATCTTCCCCCTTAGCCACACTTCACCAGGCCACAAAATCAATCAATACGGTAATTAATGCAAAAACGCCAGGTGTTCTGTCTGGAGCTGAGAACCATGAGGGGAAGTTCAAGGCTTTGTTTTATCTCCATGTAACTCTGTGTGAAAATTTGTGACTCAGAAAATAGATTGTTCTCATTCACTTGACAGCTGTTGAATGTTGGATTGATTAGATATGGGCATGAGTGGGATGTTTGCATGAAAAAAAAAACACATTCAGGCAAGAATTAACTAATTAACAGCCAGTCAGAATCCTTTTGTCTGAATATGTCGACACTGCAATACCTCTAAAAGAGTGACTTGATGACTGCCAATGACTGTGGTGTCGCTGTCCATGGTGCTGACGTGATAGCCTGCCACAATGGAAACGGTAGGTCGGTGAGCTACTGAAAAGTTAGAATCACATTCAGATCGCTGTTTATCGACCGGTTGTAATGATCTAAATGAACATTGATTGTGTTGGGGTGCTAATAATTGACCGATAGACTATTTAATCAACATCGTCATGCTGTCCCCGTGGGCTGAGTTTGGTCCAATGACGCACTCTCCATTTATTTGCTCTTCCTTCCGTCTCGTTCTTTTGCGGCAGCAGATTAGAGTTCACACGCCATTAGTCACTCTGGGGTGTTGCGCGCGGATCCCGCGCCGAGAAATCTTCTTTGTGTCAGGATCGCTTTGTCCCGCCGCGGCGGCTTATCTCCGGGACGAACGCACAATTACTTTTTAACGATTTCATGCCGGTTCATTACGAGAGCAGAGGCCCGCACACAGAAAGTTATAAAAGGTAATCAGAGATAATTAAGCTCGCACCGGTGCCTATCCAATAGAAGAATGTGGTCAAATTCAGTGCCGTGACCCATGCTATTATAGACCTAAGAGGCCTTTTCACATTAGTGTCTCCCTATCTATCTTTCTCACTTTGAATGTGAGAGTGGGTATGTGTTAAAATAATTCACAAAAATACATTCAAAGACAATATATAGTACCAATAAATAATCCCCATTTGGTCCAAACTTTGTGTAATTTATGCATTTTGACCTCGATTCAAGACTGACACTAACAAATACAAATGTCTCTTTTAAAGGACCCAAGGTCTAAACGCTTAATGGTGCTCTTATGGCAGCCAGTGGAAAGACAGAGTGCGGAAGCTTTCATCTTTTTGTAAGAGGGTGAAAACTCTGGCAGGTTTAAAGAGACTGCCAGTGGATGTACATTATCAATCTTGCAAGTGACAGCTTCATAGATGAGAGCCCGGGAGTCTCGTGGTGTGGAGAAAACCAAACAGCTGTGCTCCTTAACCATCATTTGATGTTTTCTTTTCCCAGCCAATCATCTATTTTTCAACTATGAGACAAATCTTGTCATCTTCTCAGTGTTAGGTATCTTGAAATCAAAAGCACACGCCACCACACACCACACAACACACACAGAGAGAGAGAGAGAGAGAGAGAGAGAGAGAGAGAGAGAGAGGAGAGAGAGAGAGAGAGAGAGAGAGAGAGAGAGAGAGAGAGAGAGAGAGAGAGAGAGAGGAGAGAGAGAGAGGAGAGAGAGACTTTAAATGGTACAATGGGACTATTGAGAAGCATTTACTGTATGTCCTTTTGTTTTCTGCTGAAGAGATTCAGAAATATAGATCTGTAGCTCTGTTCTTTTTCAAACAATAAATGGAAACAGATGGAAAAACAATTTAACACAGCCATGACAACAGCTCGGCTTTAATTTTGTAAGGATAAGAAATAAATGTTATATAAAATCTGGCATTCAGTAAATACAGTAAAAGATTTTACGAACAAACATTTGATTATGATAAGGTATTTAGATTGTTTATCATGAAGTGATCATGCCAATTACAGTGTGTCAGATCTCTTTACATATTTACTGATAAACTTTGACAGCATACTAAATGAGATTGCAGAACATACCGACCCTCTGTCATAAACTTCCCTGAAAGGGATATTACACATAATATTTTTACAAAAGCCAAACTTGTACTGAAATATTGTATTTAATGGGTAGTGACTGTATAAGCATTTATAGCTGTGCAGTATATTCCAATAGTGTGTGCTTTTAGACATAAATAATATATGCCTGGTTTCTTAAATCTGAAAAAAAGTCTATACCCCTGAAGAAAATAACAATATTAAAAAATAATAAGTCATATCCTTAACTACTAACTACTCTCAGTATATACTTTTGAAAACACATTTTTTTAATTCAATACTGGCCCACTACAACAAATATAAATATCTCTCAAGGTCTAAAAGCTTAAAGGGATAGTTCACCCAAAAATGAAAATTCTGTCATTAATTACTCACCCATGATGTTGTTCCAAACCTGTAAAACTTCATCTTGTCGTTCATCTTCAGAACACGAATGGAGATCTTTTGGATGAAATCTGAGACCTTTCTGTCACTCCTCGCAACTGACACCTTAACGCTTCAAAAAGTTCATAAAGAGATCGTAAAACGAATCCATATGAGCAGTTTAGCCCAAATTTTCTGAAGAGACTCGATCAATTTATATGATGAACAGATTTAATTTAGGCTTTTATTCACATTTATTGATCTGTGAACATAAACAGAAACTCAACCGAACCTGATTGATGAGCAAAAACAAACCTCATCGTGATTCTCAAATGTGCTACGTAACATGAGAATGAACCTCACTGGTTCTCGCATGTAACAAGTGAACATGCTTGAGCTTCCATTTTCCACAACTGATGTGTGAATTGATTAATGTTTATATGTGAATAAAAGGCCAAATTCAATCTGTTCATCATATAAAGCGATTGTGCCTCTTCAGAAAATGTTGGACTAAACTGCTCAATTCATATGGATTCGTTTTATGATCACTTTATGAACTTTTTGAAGCGTCGAAGTGTCAGTTGCATAGCTGTCAATGAAAGCTCTCAGATTTAATAAAAAATATTTGTAGTTGTGTTCCGAAGATAAATAAAGTCTTAAGGCTTTAGAACGACATGAGGGTGAGTACTTAATGACAGAATGTTCATTTTTGGGTGAACTATCCCTTTATTGGTGCTCTTCTGGCAGCCAGTGGATAGAAAGAGTGTGGAAGCTTTCACCTTTTTGTGAGAGGATGAAAACAACAGTAGTATAACACCATAGCAAAAAATGTAGGTCAAATTTACAGTATACTGTATTCCTGGCTTCTGATTGCTGTACAGACTTATACTATACTGTGAAGTATATACATATATTTTACTGCAAGCAGGACCAGGTGTAGCAGATCGTCATAGTTAGTTTAATGTGTTTTGGTTTCATTTTCAATGACTTTTAGTATGTTTATCTTTGCTTCCTGTTTCTATGTTCCCGTTTATTATCAGTTACCATTGTTTTTCATTATCATTAATTAGCGCACACCTGTCTGTACTTTTCTTTATTATCCATATGCTGTCTGTTTCAGTTCCTCTTTTTCTGGTGTTGTTTGTGCTAACTTGCACACTGTTGCTTATTTTAAACTACCGCTTCAAAATGGACATATGACTTTCAAATGATGTACAAACTGATGAGACCATATTACAAATATGTTTATTTATATTCGGAAGATGAATGGAAGTCTTATGGGTTTGGAACGAGGATGAGTAAATGATGAGGGTTTTTTTGTTTCATTTTGGGGTGAACTATCCTTTAAGCATTTAGCTAACCACAATAGCATTGCACACACTCCACCACCATTAATTGTTTATAAAATATAATACTTTTTAAATAGCAGAAAATGACCAACCTTATATTGATTTCACAGTAAAATTCTGTATTTCATTGTAATAAATTACTGTTAAATCTTCTGTAAAAAACTTCATACATATCGGATGTTCACACACTGTGTGTATTACTACTGCTTAGCCAGCATAACCTAATTCAAGCAAGCTCCTATATTAAAAACCTATTTTCCGCAAAACCTCATGTCTCCAGTCAATCAATAAATTACATTCAGCATATTGTGTATGCATGATGGCACCGGATGACCTTTAAATGGCTGTGCAAAAATAACTATCCTGAATGGATTGTATGTAGGGGATATGAGGGAGAAGGAGGGACTTATTTTCACATCTGAGACCATTAGACGCCAGTTAGATGTCTGAATTACACAGGCATGACAAGCAGTGGACACTCACAAGCAGGACATCAGCAAGCAATTAATAGGATCTCGACCACAATAGATAAATCAGGTAACATATTTGCACAGTTGCTCGAAGTGTGAATTATAACCAGTTTTTATTCAGAGGTGAACTGTTTGTAAAATAAATTGCATAGAGTAATCTGCATTATATGCAATTGCATAATTAAAAGTAATAAAACAAGGCCTAATGTACAGTACACAGAATGAAGAGGATTAAATTAAATTTATCTAATGCAATGCTGCTACTATTTTTGTAGATTAACAGTAAAGTGGCTACAACACTGCACTAATGCCCAGATTCCCATCATGCATTGTGGTATGAATAAATTATGGGGTTGCATTTTTGTACAATTTGCTTTTCTGTTTTGTTGTTAATGTTGTTGTTGTCACTTTTAGTTACCTGTGATGTTTTGTTTTATTTATTTATTTACCTAAAATTTTGTTTTGATTTCCATCATTGCTGAGCATGCTATGCTAAGTGTTGAGATTTGTGCATGCCTGGTTGACAAATAGCTACAGCAGACCAATATTATCAGAAACGATCTTTAGCTTGCCACAACAGTATGTTTAACTATTTTCTGTCCTTATACAATATTGCAACTTGCAGGACCAGATTTACAGTCAGTCTTAAGTCATTCTTTAATTTAGTTTTTGTTTTTCCATGCAACACAGTGCAACCACACCATGTTCTCTTCTGAAGCACTGTTACATCAGTTGTATTAAGGGGGGGGGGGGGGGGTATTAATATTAAAATTAATAAGGTAGAAGTTTCCAGCCAAAATGAACACTCAAACAAAACAAGTTTGCAATTGTATCCAACATATAGCACACTATATATAGGCTATAACAGTAATTTTAACAGTAAGTTGTTGTGTTCTGACTGAAAATTATCTAGGCTGCATTGATTTCATATTAGAATTCTAAATTTTGTTGCAATTAATTGCTATACAGTATATTCTTGCTAAATATATTCTGCCAAAATTGTATAGTGCACAATATCTTTGAGCTATTTTGGTATTTAGCATGGGTTTCGTGCATTAATATAGTAAAGGAAACTATAGGCTACTGTTATTGCAATTGTTCAAACGGGCTGAAGAAATAGTTAAAGTAGAATTAAGTACACACACCGCAGTTGTGTCGATCATGGAAGCGATTTACATCTAGCATTACTTATGAGGGTGTTCCGTCAGCAGGAGATGCAGACCAAATGCTGCTTATATGCCATGTTTTAAAGCAAGCCGGACTTCCTTAGCAGCCTTGAAAGAACCGCGGGACGGCACAGACAGCACAGAGTGGAAACGAACACCCTCTAGTGCTGATGAGATTGTCTTCCGTCTAGATCCTCAAAACTCACTTGGGCTTTTCACCACCTCACCTGCGTTTCGCGCGCCCAAGACTGAAAGCGTCGTGGAAGCTCTCGTTCCAGCCAGGACTGTCTATGTGCGCGAGACTGATTCGACAAGTTTATGCGCGTAATACTCACCAGGCTCGTGTCGACGGCACGTAGAGTCAAGAAGTGTTAACGTTTAGAGAAGGGGGAAGCCCGTTAATGGATATTGACGACTGGAGAACATAACTAGCCTATCGTTATCTCAAGTGTTGACAACCAGACATCGTTAGAGATAAGTTATCTCACAGCCTCTATCCTATTTAGCCTATTGGGTAAATTCTGTAAGTTTTTCAAGTGCCGCCGGTAGTTGTGCGTAATGGGCTGGCATTTCTGTCGCTCTGTGTCCGCGTTTTCGCGGTGCGGGGAACGAGGCGGCTGACGCGCAAAATCGTGTACAATAGTTAAATGAATTTTATTACTGGATATTCCGTCGTGGATTATTTTCTTTAGTAACTCTCACCGACTTACGTCCACAACTGGATACAAAAAATGACTTTTCAAAGATTTTTCTTCGTGTTTGCTTTACCGGGATTGATGTTGTCGGACCCCGGCCATCCAAACCAAGGTGAGTTATAATGAACAGGTTGATAATATCATAGCATAACGCCTACAATATGCATAGTGTGTATGTTTATTGTGCGTATTGTGTGCAAAGGAGATGCTACAATCGCATTCAGCCTTTGAATTTGACCAGCATATTTATTTGGCTAATGATACTTGTATCCAATTCCGAACATCACTTTGTTTTGGTTTGCAGCTCAATGCAGGAAAGATTATAAACGCACTGTTCACTGTCGTTCTGTAGTTCTGCAGGCTTATATGCTCAGCTTCACTCAAACTGGGTACCCATAATATGGGGAAGACCGGGGAATGTTGTAACCTATTGTGTTTTACGCTCTCAAACATTGATAGGAAATTCCAACAGTCTGTCATATTAAAGTAGGTTATACATTAACAACTCTGTAAATCAAGGTCAAGTACAAAGAGTGTTCTTGCCACTATACCTGAGTGGGTTATACTACTAATTGAAAACATAGGACTTTTAAATTCTATTTATGAATTTGTGCAAATAAAATGTATTGGATTAAAAAATGCACCTCCAACTCAACCTGCTTCATTTTATACATTTAATTATTCAAAATGGCAAACTAAGGCCTATAAGAAACATTTTTTTTACTTCAAAACAAACAGCAAATAAAACTGCAACCAATACAGAAATACATAAAAGTCGTATGCTAACAATTTTAAAACAGTTTGTGAGTGCATGCTAATCACTCTCACAACTGTGATGCGGTCTCATTATGTGCAATATTTGTGGTTCTAGTAGAAATACAATGAAAAGTAGTGCTGACTTCCTTGTCAAAAGCTTGTTTTGATGTTAGAAAAAGAGAACCTGGTGGTTCTAATGATAAACTGTCAGGAAAAAAAGTCCAAAAAGGAGTACAACAGCTTGTTACTGGGGCAGTACATCACAATGTATCTTAAGGGCAACTAAAGATAAGGTTGTACAGATTTTTCAGATTTTTTCCCCCAGACATTTCTTTAACATTCATTAAAATAATCACAATTTTATTTTTAAAACCGGACATGAAATGGAACTTCTTATCTCAAAATTGTTTTTTGTCCAGTACATCTTTTATGTTTACACATAAACTTCTACAATCACCTCAGGAGGGTGATTGGCATGTTTAACTTTAATGTCACCCAAATTTATATTATTTATAATTAGTTAAACTGATGGTGTTACAACTCACCCTGTATTACAACACTTCTGAGTCTCACCTGTCTAAGGTACTGAATTCCAGTGACGGCAATTCCTCATCAAACCTGTGTCCCCTTTCACCCTGCTTTTTCCCGTGACTTGTTCTGTTTACACTCGCAGTTTGCAGTAGTCATTTACACACCAAATTTGGTAAATATCAGTATTTTGAATACGAATATTACAAGAACAAGTGACTCTTATGTTATGTCTGTGTGTTGTGAAAGAGAGAGCATATTTGTGTGGGATGTGCAGAAGATAGAAAGAGAACACTCAAGAGTTGGCTTGCACGGCATTTAAAAACTTTTTTCCCAGTTATGAGTCATCTTATTTCTCCCGAGCAGCATGGGATGAAAAGCAGTTATTTAACAGGTCACAGTTTTCTCAGTTTAAAGCATCACACATTAAACAATAGATCGATACAGTCCTTTCCAGAGTGAACCTTTAAAAATGTAAATTGAGGGTTTGTGGTACACTCAAACATAAATCCCTATTCGTGATTAACACTGATACAAATATCCAATTAGTATGCATACAGAGATGGCCCTACATGACCTTGCAATATATGCAACTGTTGTACTGCCATGTAATAATAGGCTGCTATTACTGTAGCACAATCTAATGGTTTTGTATTTCATATGCTTCTCTTTACCTCAAAAAAAAAGAAGGAACATTTTGCAGGGCATTCATTGTAGAACTCTTTAAAGCCCTTAAAAATCCATTTAAAAGAAGTCTGAATAAGCTTCTCTGAATAAGCTTATCACGCAATCTCCTGTCTTCTCTCCTCCTCATGCTCGTAGCTGAATCTCGAATGTCTCTTTGACCCCCTTGTAAAACCAGTCACTATTTAAGTGCAGGTCTGTAAAAAGCCCCGCTTAAAACCACCTTTTTGCACTGATGCTTGACGGGGCTGCTCTTGCCAATCATGCTCAACTGTCATCTCAAACCAAGAAAAACTAGAAAATGGGTATTAGATCGCTGTAAGATAGCAATGTTCTCAAGCCATACTCTAATCAGTACAGAGTGGTATTTAAGTGTTCAACAAGGTTTTTTTTTAACCTCCTTTTCCTAATTTTTCATGCCTGTCATTGGTCAAAATGTGAGCAGATAAAGTGTGCATAATCCATTTTGATGTTGGACATTCTAAAATGGGCACGATTCGGATGACTTTGGAATGCATATTGCTGTTCATAGCTTCCAGTAACAGGGTTGAACAAAATTCAGAATTTAAGAATTTTGTGTTTTAGTTGACTGAATTGGAATTTATTTATTCACAATCACAACGTTACACACAATCATTTGTCATGCCAGCAATCAAAAGTTTGTCTTCAAACAGCGTTATTTTAGTATGCTTGATGTTTTTTTTAGAAAGTTGCCAGCCACCGCCAGCATTTTTGATCATTTTCAAAAAACAAAAAAACAAACAAAAAAAAACATATAGTAGCTTTCTATCAACACTTGAATGCAAGTTTCATGAAAAAAGGCAAAATTTTGAACAAAAACCTGAGAATATTGCATTTTTGTCAAAAATTACATCCGGATCGGATTCAGAACGATTATCAAAAGATAGAGTAGATCACTTCCATCAACACCCCAAAGCTTCACAGTTGTTATCCTTTCCTGGGTTGACATTTCATTCGGTAACATTAGGCGGTTTTGATTTATGCTGTTTAATGTTGATCACGTTATTTTACATGTGCGTAAGCAATGCTTCTATCACTTGTTTCTGATTATTTTTCATCTGTGTTATGATCCAGATTCTGTACTATTTTAGAAGATGCGTACTAGAGCCCCCCTACCGTATAACAGTGAAAACATGGATTGGTGTAAAATTCCATCAATGGTGGAGAAGCATTGTTATAATGATTGAAAAACCTATATATATATATATATATATAATTTTTTTTTTCGTTTATCATATTTGTAGCTCAAACAGTAGAGAATAGCACTAGCAATGAAAGTCATGGTTTCGATTCACAGGGAATGCATGAACTGATAAAAAGTATACCTGCTTTGGATAAAAGCGTTATCCAAGGCTTAAAATATCCCCACACTAACAGGAAGTGCAGGTAGGGACCCTCATTATGCTATTGTGTTAGTGTGGGGCTATTTTGAGCCTTGTTAGTGGTATTAACTAGCATTTTTTATTTTTACTTATTCTATGCCCTATATAGGCTACTAGTGTTATAAGATAATCTGTGGTTTGAGCTAAAACTTGGTACATTCGATTATCATGAAAACACATCCCAGAGAACGGTCGACTCGTTACCCATGTGTTATTAACCCCTAGGTTCATTTTGCACCGGAATTATACTTTAAGCAGACAGTCTTCTAATACTCTAATAAGAGTTAGTTGGCATGCAGTTGCAAAGTTACTTATAGTCAACAGAATGTTCAAATCGGACCATCAAAATAAATTGTTACCCAATATTATTATATAAATGAACACACTCTGTACATAGTTAAAACTGGGAAAACTTAAAAGCTTCTCTCAAAAGCTAAAACAGTGAAATCCTTAATTGCAATTCCAATAATTCTAAATTGCATATGTTTTTCTATATTAAAACCAGAACAAAAAAAAGACTGTGTATTGTCACACAGAGGGTTCATATTTTTGTTGTTGAAGGAATCATAAAGATTTGTTCTATTTTTTTCTATTTTAGTCTTTTTTCACCCACAATTTTGTATGTTGATATAGACACAGTTAGAGTTTAATGATGTCAGTGTCATTTCATTGTCGTCTCATCTTAATCGATGAAAAAAAGGTTGTCAGTGAATATTTTTCTCAACAGTTTTCATTAACAAAGTTTGCGAAAGTTTGCTAGTCTGGCCTTTATTCTGATGCAGACAGTTGACTTTCTTGAGGAGGTTAGAATTTTGTTCTTTTGTTCAGAGCACTGTTTAACTTTAAAGGAAATATAGGTTAAAGTATACGCTTCTACATTCCTTTCTCCGGGGAGCTGCAGTTTAAAGTGTGTTACAGCGACTGAGAAAAAGTGCTATGTAAACAGTAATTGTGTGCCTGTTAGTAACAGAGGCCTGGTTAATGGCCAGGGCCCTGTTTGTGTTGCTATCATTGCCGTGTGGAGTGCTCTTATTGATTTTATAGACACCGTGGAGCCAAACCTCTGAGGTGTCTCTCTTTATACCTTCAACATTTCATTGGCTCTTCAAAGAGAGAGAAAGAAGCAGGATAAGGCTTTGTGCCGCCTGCAGCAGCGGTATTTATGTGTGTCTGCCTGCTTTCTTGTTCTCTTCATCATATCAAGGTCATAGAGAAATCACATTATTTTATTTAGTCGTTTTTGTAATGGTTTTAAAGAAATCTGATAGATTCATCATTTTTATTTTGGGTACTGTGGCACACAGACCTGCTCGTGCCTCTCCATTGACTTTCTATTGTCGCTGGAATCAATTTGTAAATTGCTCCTTGACATTTCCAGGGCCTGTCTGTGCAATGTGATCTTAGCCTTAACCCCTGCACCTCCTTTTCCTACTCCTCCACATCGTCTCAGACACACTAAATGCCTGGCTAAAGACCACTAATGCATGCAGTGCTGTCCTTATCAGATCAATTTATCTCAAGCGTTCGACAAAGGGCCATTTTTCTCTGGTTGTGACATTCAAATTCCAAATGTCACCTTTCTCGTCTTCATCTCTCATCTGAAAGAAAAAAAAAAGAGAGAACATGAGTTGCATGGATCTCTGCTTTCTTGTCACACTCTCACATGCACTCACCTTTTTTCTCTTTCCAACCATTATTATCCCCTTGATACAATATTCAAAGGAATTTGTTTAGATCGTTGGGCTAAATGTTAGAACTTAGTAAGCCAGTGCACTGTTGGTTCTAGTCCAGAGTATTATACAATGAATTTATTGTGACTGATGTTTCAATTTTACATAATATAAAATATATTTCCATGCAATGCTAAAAAGCACTTAAGTTATTTTTTCCTTCATGAGCTCATACTCATTCTTATTGAAGTATGATTATAGTGAAAAGTACTTCAACAGTACTATGGAAAATTATGCCATTGCATACCTGATTGATTTTCCACTGCAAGAGTCCAGAGCGTAATGTCGTAATATAAATATTTCAGGAATTGAGTACTAAGTGGGATTGACCCATGAACTGGAGAATCACATCTCGATAATTGACATCCACTATCACCATTGTGACTTTGAGTAAAACATTTAACTCATTCAGAGGAATGTTATATTCATCAAAGTCTCCTGAAAAAAAGGTATCATGATTTCCACAAAAATATTATGCAGCACAAATTTTTAAAAGAATAAATGTTTCGTAAGCACCAAATCAGCATATTGGAATGATTTCTGAAGGATCAAGACTGGAGTAATGATGCTGGAAATTTAGCTTTGCCATCACAGGAAAAAAAATACATTTTAAAATACATTTAAATAGCAAGCGGTTGTTTTATATGTTGTTTTATATGTTGTTTTAAAAAGTTTTAGTTTCTAGTGCCCCTGTCACTATTGGCCAATACCAGATACGAAAATTATTTGATTTATAGCCTAAATCAGTCTTCATGGCCATGATTATTTAAGGACAAATGGCAGTAGCTACACCATGCTATCTGGATTCATTCCCCCTTGACTGAAGATCAATGACCAATCTATACTACATCATTGCTACCAAAAGCAGAAATTGACAAGCATACCAGTCTAGTCATATCCCATTTAGCTAACTTTACAGACTCCATGTTTGATGTTGCTGCTTTTTCACTAAATTTAAGAATATTAATAGTTTTAAAATAGGTTTTTAGTATGTTCCCTAAATTAGTGGAGCTACTCACTCTTGTTTAGAGGAACCAGAATAAAACAATATTTACATCCCTACTTGTCCCTAATTGTTAATAAATACTTTTCTTTACATCAGTGTTTGGTACTTTTGATCATTTGAAAATATCTTCCCTTTCATTATTTGATTCAGACAGTAAATAGAGAAGCCTCCCTAATAATCCAACAATAAACTTTGTCTTTGGTGCTTTTCTTTGGTAATCCTGATCTGCTTCACTACAAACATTTTAGATCGGAAGAAATATTATTTATATGCATATCGTAAAACTGAATTCACTCTGAATAGGTTTAGATTTTGTTTTTACATTTAAATGTGCCACTTTATGGGACGTTCTACAAGAATCCATTTAACAACTCATAGAGCTTAAAAATATAAAGATCAAGATCTTCTGACATGACACATCAAAGAAACAAACTATAGATGTTTTTTTCTCTCTCCGCCTTTTCTTTTTTTATACTTTCCTCCTTTCTATGTGCCCTACTTTAGGGACTCCAGATTTTTACAGACAGACATAGGCGCTAGCTGCCACTTCTGATGTGTCTCTGTTGATGTCTCACTCTCCATGCTGAGGCAGAGGGAGAGAGACAACAAATTCAGCAGTTGATTTGGTTTGAAATGAAGCTAGCGGATCTTGTCAACGTCAGTTATAAAGATTCAGCTGCAGCAAATCCCGCTCTGCTTTTTCTAATAAGACCATCAATAATTGCCCCATCTGGAAAGCATCTTGCTATTTGCAGCATTACCCTTGCCAGTTCTATTATCTACTTCTAATGGCTGGTAATTTGAATTTACCATACTATCTTAATTTCTATACTAAGTTGTTGTACAGTTTTCAATAAACATATCTCCGTTTCTTTCTATTGTCAAATGACTTCATTATGAAATTATCTATAAATACCACATAGTTTTTGATATGGGAGCCAGAATTTGTGGCTTTAAGAACCAGTTGTTCTCAACCATTTTGACTTGGCCCATCACTATCAATATTTAAAGGCCCACCTACAATATGCATATTTCTGGTATTTCTAATTGAAATCAACTGAAACTGGGAGTGTAGATACAATATATTAATTAACCATAATTTATTTAAACAAAGTCGGCATTAAATGGAAGTTGTGATAGTCTTTTCTTCCCTCTTATGATGTGTATTTGAGTGAAAACAAAAAAAAAGTCGGGCTTCATTTTGTCAAGTTAAGTCAAGTCACCTTCATTTATAGCGCTTTTTACAATACAGATTTCAAAGCAGCTTTACAGTGATAATAGAAAATGAATGGAACATATTGTTTTTGCTCTAAACAGCTCTAGCAGAAAGTCATTGTCTAGCTTAAGTTTTTAATTGATTAATTTTCTTAGTAAAATCATGAATTATTAACTTAGGGGCTGCTTTTCAACTGAAAACAGAAAACGTTTAATGCGTTCTGGTCGTTTATTTAGACGACAACGGTGTTTTGGTGGCCTGAGAACGCAAAGTTTTTGAAAACGGGTTTTGAAAGCAATACCCTTATCATCTCTGTGTAAACCTCAAAAACGTGAATCTGTGAAAATGGTGATGGCATGCACGTGTATTATGTGTTTAGTCTAGTGTCATACGTGTTTGAATGCGAAAAGTATGTGCGAATGCACATGTCTTTCTTTACAAAGACTTTTGTAAAGACTTTCTTGTCTTTCTTTACAAAGTGACATTGCAAATTTCTTTTCTGGCATGCATAATACAGAATTTTTAGTCGTTTACGCAGATGCGTGTGAAAGGGAATCATTTTGATAACGTTTTTATCTGTCGTTGACACGTCTCTGCTGACACTTCAGGTCTGCGTTGTGGTCGTGTCTAGTCGCAGGCCCTTCATCTGATCTGGATACGGCCCAGATCTGGCAGAGTTCGGTAAACAGAGAGACTAATATAGGTACTAAGAGACTAATATTAGATGCCATTCTTCTTATTGTAAAGTGCTGATGAAAGCAGGCAAAGCGATTATCTAAGTGCAGGATTTTTAATAAAGTAACACATAAACAGATAAAACAGAACTCAAGGAACAAAGGAACAAAACCACAAGGATCACAGAAACAAAAACCACCAATACATGTACAACAACTGAGAAAGTAACAAGTGAAACATAAGGTTCCAACGGTTCAGGGGGCCAGGGAGGATCCGACGGTTCAGGGCGGATCTGACGCTTCAGGGGCAGAGGCGGCCATCTTGTCTGAAGACACCGGCATAGAGTCGGCCATCTGGTCCGAAGACACAGGCGTTGAGGCTACCATCTTGCCTGAAGACACCGGCGTAGACACAGGCGTAGAGTCAGCCATCTTGTCCGAAGACGCAGTCGTGGCGGCGGCCATCATGGGACAAGACTCTGGAAGGGCGGCCATGATGGGACGATACTTTGGAAGGGCAGTCATGACGGGATGAGACTCTGGAAGGGCAGCCATGATGACTGGGGTCCACAATGGGCCAAGCTCCGCTTCTCCCACAGTGAAGGAGGATCTACACAGCAGCAGGGCAAAGTCCAAATACTGTGCCAGGTTCCAGCTGGGACCTCCCCCTGGCATCAGTTGGCCAATGTCATCGTCCAGCCCACTCCAAAAACATTCTATCAGCATGACCTCATCCAAGGGAGCCAGGTAGCACCAAGCTAAAAATTCCCCCACATAGTCCTCAATGGGACAGCCATCCTGGACAATGGAGCAGAGAATGCTAATGATATACCAGAGAATGGTATAAATATGGCTATAAATACACTGGGGCAAACAAACTTAACTAGGAAATGAAGAAACAAGATGCACCTGGGGAGACGAATCAACGTGAAAAACTACATAAGACTACAAAACTTGGCACAAGATAGGAAATGACAAAACAACACACAAGAAAATGGGAACACAAGACAGGAATCATGACACTTATGATGTAACAAGTACATCCGGTGTTATGGAAAGTGTTCCCGCCACCTGGTGATCTAATTCAGGGTATTTCCTGGCTCAAAATGAGGCGCAGGTGGTAAAATTGTAACACTAGGGGGGTCTGGGGGCATGCCCCCCCGGAAAAATTTTTGTACATTTTAAAGATAAATTCATTAATCTGGTGAACTTTGAGTCACTCGAATCTGTTGTTAAAAATAAATAATAATCCACCCGCCAACCACCCATATTCTTTGATTTAGATATCTGCATCTGATCATCACATTACAATTATTCAATTAAGCATGATAATATGGTAACATATCACACAATTAACATTTATTTAAATTAAAAGTTCTTCTTTTGGCAAAATTACATTTTCTTTATAGCCTAAACAGGCTTTACTCCCTTTAAGTTATTGTCAATGTTTCATTTATGAAAACACTCTTATCGAAATTATTTTTTGTACCTTTATAAAGGGCATTTTCCCCCTAATTTTATTTAATGTATGCTCTAAATTTCATTTACAATTCTTACATTTTATCAATACATTAAATTAAAATAATAAGACACTAGGCTGTTACCAATCAAATTAAATAATTTACATTGAAAAATTATAACTGTATTAAATGAGATTATTTTGAATATTTTTTGAATATACAAGGAATGTTGAAAAGAATGATACTTTGAAACTAAACCGCCAGTAGGAGGGAGCAGGCGGCCGTCTTAATGAGCGAGTCATTGAGTCATTAATGTAAACGATTCGTTCAAACGGCTGATTGATTCAGAATGAGGCGGTTTAATAATGGGCAATTGAATCTTTGACTCAAGCGATTAGTTCAAAACGCTGAATGATTCAGTAATGATTGAATCATGGATGAGTGTTGCTGTGAGACGCGATGTGGTTCTGTTGTTTGGAACTATTTTCGCTGCTAAAACAGAACAAAAACAGTCTAAAAATGTAAGTAACTTAATTTTAACTATTTGTTTATTGAACTGTTATGAAATTAATATCTCGGTTTCAATCGTGATGGCATTCAGGAAAACAGCACTCTGGTCGTGTGTAGCCTATATATTGTTCTATAAATAAAGGG